>JAQGAX010000029.1:0-32211 GCA_034698105.1 Plectus exinocaudatus | reverse complement strand
GGGGGGGATGATCCCCTCCCTAAATCTGGTCCATCACCCCCCTTGGCCGACCCACCGTGCCCACCTCTGACTCCAGTGGTCGAGCAATGAATCCACTCAACTGTGCAAAAATGGTAAAACGAGCGTACCTTCTCTCTGACATGTTCAGCGGCTGATGACAGAAACTCTGGCATCGTCCTTGTGTACTGGAAATGAGAGCTGCACTTTGATAATGCCGAATTCGACGGCCCAACAATCAGCAGACCTTGGGCTTGTAAGCAGTTTGGAGTGAACGAAGTGGATGGCGGCCAATTAGAAGCTCTCACGATTTGATGCTCACGGCTTCAGTGACGCAGAGAGAGCTGGATGATAGTGACGTCTATGGACTGCCCTCCAGCGCGGATTCTTCAGCGAGCAGAGAACTGCGGCGCAAGCCTTTCAGTTTTGTCTCTTGTCGTTGGCTTCGAAGACAGGTTCGCTTGACAACGGCCACCGCCGGCTTCGCTTCAGTTCTTTGCCGGAGATGGAAAAGAGCAGCGCAGAACTTAAGCTTAGCCTCGGCCTCTAATTAGGCTTAGGCTACGGATTATCTTTTATTTTCTTTCTTTTCGCCGTCAACGTCGAAGGGGCACGACTGCGTGACGACGAACGCGACGGGCGCTCGAGAGAGCGCGCGACGAGAAACGCCGCCGTCGAATCGACCGAGCCGCCGGATCAATGAACGACGTTGGTGGGTGGGCGCACGAGTGCTGTGACGAATTGCCAACGTAACTAGTTGCGCAGACAGGGGTTAGCATGGGGTGAGTCGGGCGGGGTGAGTATATAGCCCACCACAGACAAGGTTACATTGCTATAGTGCATATCACAACGTACTCTTAAAGAAACCCGGGGTGACTGCAACACCGGAGAGTACAGTAATCAGTTCCCCTTCTCAGAAGCTAACCTGAATCCCCTTCCAACGCATTTGGGTCCTCTCTGTTTCCCACGATTCAAACAATTGTGCACGGCTTTAGTGTATTGATTCTATGGTTTTCCGTACCTCCAGACAATTGTGATTAACCCTTTATTGTGCAGTTTATCAATCAGTGAAACGACGAGTTGGCGAATCGTCAGTGTATGCTTGGTTGCACACTCATGAGCCACGGCTTGTGCTCGCGACCGCTGCGGAAAGGGAGAGCACGCGCTTCGTCCAGATCGATAATTGCCAATGGACGCCGACTGGGTGGGTGTGGACTGAAAGAACGAATGGAAAGTGGTTACGTAATATATCGCGTATAGTAGTCGGTGTTTTGTTACATGCTTCAATGTTTTTCTACGTTAGTGACTCATGTTTGCCAGCTTTCTTTGCGTTACAAAATTGGACATTCGCACACGACACAAACCACAACTCAAGCAGCCTGCCTTCGGTCTTCAATTACTATATTACGAAGCCATTCGTTCACGCCAGCCTTCCCACCCTTTCACGCGACCGCCTGGTCGTTCATTGGCAAGAATCGATTGACATTCACGTTTCGCTCCTACCTTTCACGAGGACTATTTCTTGCAGTGATTGCATACTATAGTTAAAATTTTCTATGGGGGCACTTGCTTGAAATAGTAATGTGGAGATATGCTCTCAATATATGTACGATAGCTAATATTTGGAACAGATTCAAAAGCCTCTGTCGTTGACGCGTATAATGCATGATCACAAACGCTCACAGTTCACTATATCATCAAAAGTTCACACATGAAAAACTACAACAGGGAGACTCCGCCAAACCAATTTGAAGGAGGAGACGATAAGTACACCTCTCGTTTGGCAGCACGATTACTTTCAGATTGTAGGTACAGTATGTGGGCTAAGAATTGCCGTCGTTAAATGTCCAGTGGCATCTGGGGTATTGAAAATCTGTTTTTCATGTCCATTTGCTCGCAGGCTTTTATTCAGGCATTTGCACGGATCGGCGGCTTGGGGTATGGGACGTCACTTTTCTAAAATGTACTATTCTATCATCTGTAGGTTAAATTTGTTGGTTTGGGGACATTGCCCAAAGCAAAAGAAATTTTCACAGAGGTATTTGGACGCTTGCAGGTACAAATACCCTCACACCCCAATGCCCACATCTGCTTCTATCCCAAACCCAGACATGAGCTTGTGGGTTTCCAGCATCGTCAGCGTCCCATGTCTCCCATTCTTAGCAGCCAGAAAGGTCACTGTCTATGTCTGTCAGCCAATAACACCCCGATTGGCACGTTTTCTGAATGGCGCACGCTTCGTCGACCGTGAAAGTCTGTAATTGGCTCTCGCAAGTTAGAGCGCCTGCTCCACAAGTTAATCGATAACGTCTGATGCCCTCAGCAGATTGCCCATTACGAATTGCGCGACAGTCGAGTACCGGCTCGCTTCCGATTGCGCCATGTGGTGTCGGGCTTTGCTTCTTGTTTACTACAAGAACCCGGTGGCGAAATGAAATGCGCACAGGATCGATATGAAATGCATATACGGTAGAGTATGGTTCCTGGTGTTTACTGTATTATACAATGACCAAAGAGACTGCATTCTGAGAGATATTTTTAGTTATCAAATGCGTTGGTCTCGTGGTATTTTCAAATCGCTAAGACAGGAGTGAAATTAAAAATCAGACGGCAATTAACCACCGGCGATTGCATTCCGCACGTGCCCTATTTTCAGAAATAGTAGCATGAGGATAATATTACTCCAACCACCCCTCTGTCCGGTGCTATTATATCTGCAGGTACTATTATATCTGACGTGCAACTTTTTTTGCGGGTGCTATTATTTCCTGAAATAAGACATTATTTAAGAAGTCTGCCTAACTGACCATTGACCACTAAAGAAGGATGCGTGCAGTACTCCAATGGTTTGGGACGGACCAAATCATACCGTCATTGGACTTGCCGCTGAGCAGAAAAACAGATTCATGAACGCCAAATGAGAAAGGGTGGTTTACTTTGTGAAAATGGAGTGTGCACCGTGCTGATTAAAGAGGCAGCATGCCACCCGTGGTAAAGCAGGAATCACAGTGTACTGACAGACCGCTAACCAACAGAATGCAGACCGGCAGCAATGTTACAATGGATAAACTATCGGCTTACCAACATGCTCGACCGAAAAATTTTGAAATTCAACTAGTGTTGAATTCTTGTCAGTCCTCAAAAACACAGTGTCTGTCTTTTCAGTTCCAGATGCATTGCGACGACAGAGAAATTTTTTTCAGTTTGTCGGTTTATCGGTACCGTGTTGCATTGTAATTCCTGCTGAAGGGGTCGTGTGCTTCAAGCCCTAATGCTGACACAGTGCTGATTTACCCAGATCCACTGTGCATATTGCCAGTGTCGAACCAATCTATAAAGAATCTAGGGGGTTTCATTTGGGAGTGACACAGGCGGCACATGCTCCTTCTTCCCTCCTGCATACCTGACCCTCCGAAAATTTTGTCCTCACCATGTAAATAGAAGAATCTCCCTTTGCTGTCTTTCTCCTGCGACTTCGGCGGCCCTTCGTTTTGAACTCCAGCCGTGTTCCTGCGGAGGTATACGGTAAGTCGTACTCCTCTGCAAATCTCTTCACCATTCCGAGCCGGGCTACTTCCCCGCTTTGACGAAGAATCCGCCACTCGTTTATCGATCCGAAGGAGGCCACATGCATGCTCGCTCTCCGCTCTCAATGCTTGGCGCGCAGCGGCTCCCCGAGGCGCCATTGAGAGAGAGCGTGTGTGTCTCCTGTTTGTGATCGACCCTGAATGAATGAATGGATGTGACGTCACTGTGGGACGAACGAAGCTGCCCAGCCCGGCCCAGCTGGCAAGCGGAAAGAGGAGGATAATAGGTTGAAAGCCTAGGCCTTAGGAGAGGGTATAATAAGCGGATGGAAAGCGCTATGAGTCCGGATGGAGAAGGGAGGAGACCGAATGGCATTCTCTGGAGAGATATTAGCCAAACAGCTTTGGTCGCTCAGGGGGACTGTCGAAGATATTTTGAGGTCTGATGACCAGATATTTTGTTGCTCTTTGCTTCAGCTTACCGATAAGCTTATGGACAAGAGGGACAGAAAAGAGGGAAGGGGATAATTGAGCACATGCTGCTGTGAACAAAGCGAATGTCTCCAAGCAAGGCAGCTGTTCCTTAAAAGCCTCTGTAGAGGTTTTTATAATCGGTCCGGTCCATGATGTGATTCAAATTACAAAGCATTAGGTCTGGTACAATGTGCCCTCAAAAGCTGTTGGTCGTCGGTCCAGTCCGATCCAGTCGCAGCCAATCGGGCCGGTCCAAAACTCGGTCCACAAAAGATGGCTCAGACCCGGCTCGGCCCGGTGCAACGAGTGCAAAATTGGTCGGTGCAGCAAGCAATTTGATCCATAGTTCGACGCAACGATCACATTAATAGTTATTCCTCAAAGCAAACAAGGCGGCGATGCCAGCCGTCGTCATCTGGTTCGGGATACTAAATGGATGCGCTGCAACTCTGATTCAACTCCACCCGCAAATCCAGATTGAACCAATAATATGGCTCTCGTAATGGCAATGCAAACACTTTAGGCTGTGCCTGTCGCATTTATTCTAATATAATAACACTCTCTTAATAAGTGAAATGCCATGGCCTGGTTAACGAGATAAGTGAAGATCTATTCAAAGATATAGATGTATATACTATATAAATGACATAAAATAATAGTACGGCATTTTCGGAAGAGAATGATCAGAAAATGCGGTCACAAAAATCAAATGGCCGAAAATTAGAAGAACATGCATGTTGTTCCATTAAATTTGCAATTTCATTTAGTGACCATTAAGTCAGAAGTGGTGTTATTGTAGCAACCATCGGACACTATTCTTTCTCTTCAGAATAAAAAGATTAAAAAGTAAGATGTTGAAACACATTCAAGTGGCATGAAATATTGTCCGACCAGGAAGCATGATACGCTTCTAATCGTCAGGCAGGTCAAAAATACCATTAGCTCAATGATTTTCCTCCTTTCGCGGTTCACTGATAACGAAAAATTTCTCCAAGTACTCATCAGATACAAAAAAATCAAGATTTACAACGACTCTGATGTATTTGGAAAATGGTGCGGTCAACCCTACAGCCTGCATCCCTGTAACCGATCTCGAAATCCCAGCCTCAAGGCATCTCTTTCAGCATTGCGTTCCTTTTCACCAGCAAATCGTCCCTCCAGGATCCCCTTTTCTACAAGTGCTTGCTTGATGATATCCTCCTCCAAGCCCCAGGTACCTAAATAACTCTCATCGAAAACGTGACGATGATTTGAAAAAGTTTTTCGATTTTGGCGACCTTTTTAGAAAAAGGTTGCCAACAATGTGATAAATAGTTTTTGGGGTAATATCACCCCAGCTGAAAAAATGGTCAAAACCTTCTTCTTCGCAGCCACCGATTCGTGACCATGTCTCCCCCTACTTCTGTGGTCACATCTGCCAGTATGCTCCCAGAAGTTGGCCCAGATCAAGGCCCGCTACCCTTGCTCATACTTGGTCGGCATCCGTCAAATAAGTATGCGCGATAACTGTATGTTTGCGCAATCGACGAGCAACAAAAGAATCTTTTTGGGCTCGTATTTGCTCATTCGTAGCGCCGTCTCCCCCGCTCGCGTGTGCCCGTTTCATTCATGGAATTGGAGGAAAATCGATTTGCGACCGCTTCGACCGCCAACTGCTCCTCTGGCGGCGGCTGGCGGATGTCGGCTCGATGAGATTGCGTCATAGGGAAGCCGACCCATTAGGGCTGTCATCGAATACTCGATCGTTTGGTCTGCTTGTTTACTTGAATACAGGCCCTTAGAATACAGGCAGACAGGCGTCATGGCTCGAAGAATTTTATGACATCGCTTTTTTCAGGATGGTCACATATCTTTGGTGCCCTGAGAATGGAATGGAGTGGTTTGGGGTGCATGCGTAACTACTCTAGATAGGATTGCAATTCTACGCCATCACCAGACATGGCCATGAGGGGTATGGGGGTGATGTCCAGAGGTTAGCACCGTCAGACAGCGGAGCGAGTTACAACTTCCTCACAGCCTACTGTAAATAAGACCACCCTGTATCCTATTTTCGAGATGCGCTAAGAACATTTTTAAGGAAAAGTGGAAAGAAATGCGAATGTTTTTCGAAAATAGATGTGTCCCTTCAATGCATGATGTTGCACCTTGACGTTCAATGCTTAAACAGAATCCTTGCAAATTTTCTTAGCGCTTCTCGAAAATAGGATACACGGTGGGCGTATTTACGGCAAAGCCCGGTAGGTTTCTGTGAGGTTGGGGATGGACATTACACTCAATAGTTACTGTTTTAAATGCATTTCAATGATATGGCAAACACATTAATTTGTGATTGCACAGACTCATTTCAAAACATTTAGGTGTCACGATTTGTCAGAGCAAAGAACATTTCTTCGTCGCGTTGAGGGTTTCTTCCGATGTTTCCGTTTCCTTCGGCTGTCAGTGAAATGCCGCATGCGAAGCGACCGCGAAGCAGTTTCGCCTTCGTTGCGTGAATAGCGTCATGAAGCGCCGACAATTCGTAGCATTCGTGACACATGAAATGATAGTTAAATAAAATAGAGAATAGCCAACAGTGGTGCCATGCCACCATACGTGTAAAGGGTGTCTGAGGTCAGGGGGCCAGAGCCGGTCGATAGGAGTGAGGGGGTCGCCGGTACGGTATCTTTGCGTCACGACTCAGGCGCAAAATCAAAAAACGCAAAATTTTTTTGTTGCTACAATGCAAATATGTTTTTTTTCCGGCCGACGGTTGATCCCCTAGACCTCCTGGTTAAAAGTATGTATTCGACCAAAAACGAGACTGAGACCAGTCTCAAACGGTTTTAGGCACCTTGGAGAATAGGGTTTTGGTCACCTGCAAGACTTTGAGGAAAACCCACATTGGTTGGTCAAGAGTCAAAATAATAGCGCGCATTCTTATACTATGACTCCCATTGATATCATATTGGATGGTTATATTATTACCGGCAAATATAGCGATTTATTTTGATACAAACCTGCAAAAATCAGGATGTATTATCAAATGGGAGTCATAGTTTGCGCGTTATTGTTGTGACTTTTGACCAAGCCGCGCGAACTGGGAAACGTGGAGACAAGGAATATCACTTAGCCCCTTAGATTTCCTTTCTAATACAGATGTCTTTCCTGATACCAACCGTAAATTGCACCTGCCAGGAAGAGACCGTTGCATTGATTCATGTAGTTTTCGATTGGAGTGGAAGCAAAATATTAAAAACGGATAAAAGAATGCTTACAAATGAACTTCTGGACATCCGCACTGGGCGTCTTTGCAAGTTGCTGATTGCCGCTTCCCGACGTTTTTTAATATATTGTTCATATTCTGATCCGCTCCGCACTGACGTGGAAGCTGAAGTAGAAATGATGGGGAAGTCACAAATGCTCATTAGCGAGTTTTCAAATCGTACGTTTGCTGGCAACGAGCATCCGTCGAAACTAGCTGAACTGGGGCCACGATTGATACAAGCCACCACTCGTCGACTGCGTTCATTTTGCAGCTGCTTCATCTGTTCCATGTTGCTGATGATATCGTCAATTGAAGCCCGGTCAGTGCATGTTCCCATCCGATTTATTTTCCGCGCAGGAATGGCCGTATCAGTCGGTGTTGATGCCTCGATGCACTTAGTAACTATCGGGCAGGTGTTTTCTTGCTGAAAGAAAGTCACGTATATAATAGGATCCAGGGTTTTGGGATTCCCTTGCCACTCTGACTGAATTCGAATTTAGCGGGATATATCGCAAATTAATAGGCTCGAAATTTTTTCTTACTGAGTAGACAGTCGTGGCCAAAAGACAGAAAGTGATGATAGCAAAGCTGAATGCGATATTCATTGTTCAACAAATGGCCAAGAAAATGAAGTTTAAACCAAGATTGCAGCTGCTAAAGAATTTCCGAGAACAGATTTGCAGATATTTATTCGCCGGTCGTGCTCTCAACCAACCTACGCTTGCACTTTCTTAACTACCTGCAGCTTGCCTGTTGACAGTACAGCATCCGGTTATTGCAGACCGAAGCTTACTTACATTTTGTACGTCGCTGTTTACTGTCACATTGTTAAGCTTTCTTTCGTGAATCATTGCACAAATATTGATGCACCGTCTTTGTCTTTGCTCGTTCCTGTCACGTGCATTAGAGACAGTCTATGCTGCTAGCGACTGAAAGTATTCTCTAATTCTCAAATTCTCTGCCACTGATACAAAATTGACACCTGTGCTTAGAGGATCTCATGCCTCGGCGCACTCTGGAGTTGACAGTATGGAAAAAATTTCAATGATATGGGGAGTATAGTGTTTTGTATACAATTGTCGACCTATTTTACCCTTGCACATACAATCTCTCTCTGCCTGTGATACTAATTTGAACAACAATGAGCATGAAAAAGCGGCACGGATCGGCGATGGGGGCGGGTGATACCGATCAAAATTTAACTGTTAGAGATGACCTCAGATGACTGGAGGAACGTGGGCAGAGCTGGACGCGTCCAAGAATCTAAGCGGCGTGGGAGTGTCGTGCTACATTACGTCACTGATCTGCTGAGAAACAATAGGAAAGCGACTTCAGTTTGTAATTTCTCTGTTTAATTACAATTGTAAACTAATCGAAACCCAAGTAAGTGACCGCCAAAGACTTCATTGACATTCACGTGAAGGGCACAGATTGCACCTGTTCAATAATCGGAACAGACCAATTATGAGATCAGAACATAAGACGTTCAGTATATGAATAATATTATAGATTTGCATTGGCCAATATTTGAATCTTAAAAAGAAACATTCGCGCGCTGCTCTGAAAATGGGAGAAAGAAGAGAAAACTTAAACATAGATTTTAAGTGTAATTAAAGCTCGCAAATGTTTGCTTAATTATGCAAATGTTGTAACCATTCGGCTGATTTCCATGGGGGGGTCAGGTTTTTTCGGATCGCGGATTCCGGGTATTTTCAGAACACAGCCACTTAGTTGAACGTGTATGCTCTGCTTTTGCTCATTGCCTTTGCAGAAACAGGTGTATTCGTCCACTTTACGCGTCATATGCAGGCCGACATCTATCTTTGAATTATATCCTGAAGACGTAATGTCCTCGTCTGAACCCAATATTAAGTACGTCATCAGCATTAAACAGGTGCAATTTTTGCCCTTTACCTTACCATTATGAAGCCTTTGGAGGTTGTCTATATATTGTAACCGAGCAAGGAAATACTGGCATTGTTACTAATGACTCTATCGATGAGGAATATATTGCTGTCGTCAATCACCAATGTAGTTGACGATAGTTAGCGATTCTTATCATAAAGCTAACACGCTGCCCTAGCAAAAATTCTGCACGAAAGAAAACCAAAAACGATAACGGCTTGATTCATGATCAGAAATTGAAGTGCCTCAATCAACCTCATAATTACGCCGAGGGTCTCTACCTAGAGCACTTCGAACGTGTTGCTTCGTATTTGATCGCAACAATAATCGTTGCCGGTTTTCAACGATAATTCAATTCAGTCTGCTGGTCTTCGTTTTCATTTTCTGTACGTGTGCTGAACATTCACCGCCTGTCCTTATCGAATAAGTGACTGGCCACGAACTGCATTGCACTATAGTACTTACCTTGCTGCCTTCGCTATACTTACGTTGTTCCAGTCTTTCTTTATAAAATTTCCTAGGTTGATGTCAATTCCAATGTGACAGCTTCCTTCCAAAAGTCCTTCGGCTAGTCGATTTAGACCACATTAAGCCATCGCCAATGTCAACGTTTATGTCAAATCAGTCTATTAGTACTCTTAATATGGTTGCAATCACACCACCCAACCCTTTCGAGTGGTTTCTTTTGGCATGCAATGTTATATCCATTCCAATTTATCTCTTTTTCATAATATGTATTATCAGAAATCGTTCAAGAGAACCCTTTAATTCTTCTTTCTTTACACTGTCTCTATCTATGGCAATGATCGACATTCCTCAGATGATTCGACGATATTTTAACCGATCGGTTACATGGGGGTTGGGGCATATTTACGTTCAATACCTGCCCATGTGGTTAGTGTATTTACTGTTCAATCTTGATGAGATCTTTCTCTGGTACAATCAGCAGTCGCAAAATATTTCTGCTATGTGGCTGGCGTTGAACCGTTTCACTGCACTGGTTCTGCCAACGAGATATGAACAGGTGAATTATTTCATTTGCAGTCTCTAATAGCTCTTGATTTTTAATTGCCTAAGAGCAAAGGTGTAGCTAAGGGCATAGGTGGGCACGTCTGAGCGGTCTTGGAATGGATTGCGCCGGTGGGCACCCTTGGGAACTATTTCTGTTGCACTAAATGGCAGCCGCTGAGATCCGTGCTCAGCTGGCTGCATCGCATATCTTAGTTATGAGGTGATGTATGGGTGAGATACGAGACTCGGCGAGCTGAGCTTCAGTGAAGTTGGCCCCTGGACAGCCCATTGTATCGCTAAGTATTGTCCATGGATTCCGGATGAATCTGCCCGTGGACACGTAATTCCACCTCTGGAGGGACACCTCTTCCCCTGGATACCCATGCGCAGTTGGGCTTGCCACACCCGGTTTCGAAGGGCCAAGAAAGAGTAAAATTTCAAAAAAATTCATTCTGCATTCGGTGGGTGGAACTGACCTCCCCCGCAGTTTACTATCTAGCTACGCGCCTGTCGAAGGGTTGCAAACAGCAAGTAGCTTATGAGCTCGAGAGAAAGATGATATCCATGAAGACCCAGATTCTTTTTAAGTTTGCCGAGATCAAGGAGTGAAACCCGAGATTGTCGAAGTTACACTAAAAATTGCTCGGACCCCTCGACCAGGGGCGTCGGGTCCCCTGGTCTACCCGCTCCCCCTTGCTGGAAAAAACGTTTTCGCCACGTAATGGCGAAAAAAATGTTGGCGATTTTTTTTGAATTCGTTCCGAAATCCCGATACGAAGATATCGTACCCGCCCCCCCCCGAGAAGGTCTAGACCCCCCTGGTCTCGGATACCGGTTACACCTATGCATTTGATTACCTGGTTTCATTGTATTTCAGATTTGGTCTCGAAGAAATACTGCTCTTGCGGTTGTACTTCAGTTGCTAATACCAGCATGTTTCGTTGCTCCAATGTTGCGGAACGGATTCCCATATTTTGTTGACATAAACAACAAGACTGGCGCAGTTGCGGAAACACCATATGACCCTACTGTACCAGTAAGTACATTTATCCTATATTTCTAAAGTTTGCTAATGGCGATGAAGCCTTCCGTATACAGTACCTTCAAATAAGCGACGCACCGCATACTACTTTGGAATACCATCTTATTCACTTGAATTGAATTCAAACAGTTGTGCTAGCAAGGATAATAATAAGCAGAGCTCTATCTGGTTACTCAATTAAACAAGGTCGGAGTTTTCTATGAGACTCTTTAAAACTCTGTTAATAAAAGAAAATATTACATTATGCTCACACAGATGATCCGGTTTTCTCTTTTAGCATGTTCGATCTTATTGTCTGACTACAGAAATATAGTATATTCTTCGTGGTTAATGATTAATTTTGTTTGAATTATATGTCCAAGCTGTTATTAAACTACCGAAACAGTTCTTTTGCTCAGAATCCGATTTCTTTGCAGATCCTAATGGGCACCATGGCGAGCTACTTGATTGCCGCCGTGCTCGTCGTCTCCGGTGTCTGCTACGTCTTCTCAATATATGCGATTTGGAAATTTCGTCATCAAAAGATAGCGCAAACAGATGACAAACGGCGATCTACCGCCCGAGAAGCCAGATTCACATTGGTCTCCTTGGTTACCTTCATATTACTTTTTCTCTATTACGTACGTGTACAAAGTCTGAGCATGGGATGGAGCAATATCTATTACCAAATTGGGACGTACGCTGGAGATATAAGAAGTTATATAAACCCTTATACAATATTCTTAGTTTCAAAGAACGTCCGGACTGCAGTGCGAAATCAATTAGCAATTATATTTCCGAAATTATTGAAGGACACAACTTCGAGTACCAATGCGCAGTTTGGCCCACAAACGATTGTTGCTCCACATAATTTGTCCACGATGGCACGAAGAAGCCGCCACATTACGAAAGCGTGGACATAAAATATATGCAGTAGAAGTGACCTGATGCTTAGTAAACTAGGAAATGGAGCGGATTGGATTCATCGAATCAAAAAAATGAATTTTACGTTGTGAAAATATTGATATAAGTTTGTCGCGTGTATGGCATCAGTGCGTTTTTTGCGTAAAGACTTTGCGTTTGAATGCATTTGTGATTTGCAGTTAAATTTTTCTTGACGTGATCACTGTGATGCCCAATTATTGATTAACTGTGCATAAAATTTATATTTTCAGCGAGTGTATATGATATGTTAAGTAAATATACGAAGCAAACTCTATTTCGCCCACCCCTCTTTTAAAACGATTTCTTAACCCCTCAAATATGCGCAATCATGCCCACCTCTGCTTCTGAATGAGTCATTCTGTCAAGCAAGAAACTAGAAATAGCGCCAACATCTGTTTACTGCGCGCAGGAATTCAACGTCGGCACAGAAAAACGAAAACAAGTTCCATTTGTTCGTCTGACTGGCCCGTTTATACCGCGCGCAGCGTCAACGACCAATTTCACTTTCACTTTTGTTCGCGGTCGCGGCCAAAAGAGGCCCAGTCCAATGTTATGTCACCGGTTGACGCTCTCGTTTCATTCTTACCCTCGAATACATAGAAATGATTACTATTTTTATCGAAAAAGAATTTGAGTTGTGGTGGCCCCACAAAGCGGAATTGTTATAAGCGAGGTATATCATAATTGCGAAATTGGGATCGCCGACAGTTCAAATCAAAAAATTTTGGTAAATATATAGTCAAAATTTGAGACCGGGTTCTTTCGAAGTTTTTCGAAAGCGAGATCCTCAAGACTGGGATCATCCGTGCTCCCACAAATCGGGTTTACATCCCGAACTCTATTTGACAGATTTCTGCCGGATATTTTAAATATCAGAAATAGTGCAGGAATTGTTTTCAACTGCGAGTCATAAGAATCCCAGTCCAACTCAGACAATCACTACCCGCGTCGTCATTGCATACGATATAGGAAATATTGATTTCGTGACGGGATACCATTTCACAGTAAACTGGAATAGTATACATTATACATATTTTGATACAGTATTTTATATATTTGAATGGATACTGCGCTAATATGAAACAAATATTCGTTGTATGTTTTGAGATACAAACCACTCCAAACGCCTCATTCAAATTTAGCGCGCGTGTAACTGTTGCAACTTTTGATTTTCCATTAAAAAGCGTCACGGAAAACGGTTGGTCGCCACGTAGTGATCGAAATATTAAATAAAAAACAAGAAGAGTATAATTTGTTTTTTAAGCTGAGGCAAAGGTGAACTCTTTTCAAAAAGCTATTGATATCGGAAAATGTCGCAAACGTACACGTACGAAAAGAAAACCGTACACGGAGAAAGCACTCTTCCGGATGGAATGGAGAAAAAGATGGAAGAAAGCGAGCAGAGTAACACTGTTCATGAACACGTCACGAAGGTTTCAAACGTCAAGCCGCCTGTTGCGATGCGGCGCGTCGACGACGTCGAGCTACTCGTAGACAGAGGTAATTAATAGGAGCGGTGGGAGCATAATTAGCGGCTGACCGGGTCGGCAGTATAAATTTTTCATATATAATATATAATGAGAAATTTTGAAAACACAATTAACCCTATGGAAGATTCAAAAATTTTTAAAGAAGGGCGAATGTGATGCCGCATGATCGATGATGTTAGAACAATTCTAAGGGCGTGATAGAGTTCGATGGCCGACCGCAGTAAATCCCATGAAGTTTTCAAGAATGTATTATATGTAATTATATTATTCGGTCGTTCTTCGTAATTGTATGGGCAATTCACCGGACTGTCGTCTGAACTAGGTCGAATCATTTAGTCTCAGGGTCCCGCCAGTACCAGCACTTAACGTCGCGTCTAGTCAATGTCCAGAGCATCAACCATCAGGCTAAGCCACATTATGGAAACGAAAAATAGACCATGTGGTGCATGCCTGTAACGGGTGTCCGGGGCCAGGGGGGTCTGGACCTTCTCTCGGGGGTGGGGGGGGGAGAGGGTACCTTCGTGTCGGGAATTCGGCGCGAATTCAAAAAAATCGCCAAAAAATTTTTCTCCACTACGTGACGAAACTGTTTTCTGGACCTTCTCGGGGGGAGGGGGGGTCAGGCCAGGGGGGTCCAGCTGGGGGAGGGGGTGGCCCCCTGGACCCCCCTGGTTACAGGTATGATGTGGCGTGTTGTGCAGTCCCCCAGTTGACATGCTGAATATGGTATTGTTGAAGAACCATTACGTTGCTGGTGAAAAGTAATTTTTATGGACTCACGTTTCAGAAATGCGTCAAATCAGAAATGAAATCAGCAGACATCAGCATTTTTGAGCGAAGAGCTGAAATTAACGCCGACAATCTGAACGAAAAACAATGATATCGACAGTATTGAGTTCATCTTTCCTTTCGACATCAAGATTGTCCTGTTATTGATTTTTTTTATGAATTCCTAGTTTGTTTATTGTTCGATTACTATTTTCATGTTTACTATTTGGTCTATCACTCGATTTTTATAATTAATTTCATTTCTTCACAACTATTAGTGCACGCATTTCCTTACTACGATAATTCGATACTGATATATTTAACGTCGCGGTTGAATTAATTATTTTTAAGGCATCTTCAGGAAGAAATGCCATGTCTAATGGAAATTTTATTACTGAAGTTTTTAAATATAATCGCGTAAATTGGATTAAGAGCAATTCTACATGTTGCATTGCAGGCTCTGACAACTTACATGCTCAAAGTTTATTACGCAATGTTCACATTATGCAGAGCAGTTCAAAAGCTATGGTAATATAGCCAAGAGATCAATACAAAACGTTCGAAGGTCGGATTATATTGTAATTGGTATAAATTTCTCGCCCCACCAATCACTCATAAGCGGTTACCGCTGACTTGGCCACTTGCCAAAAGATTTACGATTGGCGTATTTTATGATGCAGCCAGCCATCTTTTTTGTTATAGTGCAAGTGAGACCGACTATAATCCGTCCTTTGCATCGTTCAATAGCGTGCGCAGCTGGGGGAGGGCTTTTTGCAAGAAACAAGCTGATTGGCTGTCGTCATAGCAACAGCCAATCAACAGGCTCCCGCCTATATAGTACACGTTATGAATTCTTGAGCGTCGAGGGCCTTCCGTGACCCTCCCCTCCCCAATTGTGATGTCATTTATGAATAACCCCAAGACCTTCTCAGCCGCGCACGTCACTGGCATCATTCTACAGATACTTTTCATTCAATCCGAACAAATTGCCTTGCCCGAGTGGCTTAATAGGCACAGTGATGTTCAGCGGTGCTCTCGTGTCATACAAAGAAGGAGCCTCGAGAATTATCCACAGAGTCGCGACGTTGAGAACGGCAAAGATCACGAGAAATAGACGATCGACAACCATCGCAACAAATGTCCAATCATCGGAGATCTGAAATAGCGATGAATTGTCGAAATCAGCAATTTTATACCCCTGCAGAACTCACAGACCTGAGATTCGGCCTCGACTTCGCGAAAATGTTGGGCGATGAAGCGGACATGCTGAAGGACTCGCAAGATGATTTGAGTATGAACTCTTCGCTGCCGCTCAGCGTTTGTTTCTTCGACTCTCGACACGAACGGACTTTCTTTCATTGCGTAGATATACGCTTCAGGGACCTGAAATGACGCAATTATACAATAATTATAGTAATTACAGTACATTACACCAATTGCAGTATTACAGAAAACGTTTTAATTACAGAACTCCGGAAATTACAAAAAAATTCAAAATTTGGATCATCGATCGACCGTACAATTCAACCAATTTAGTACTACCAAATAATAAATATTCTTATACTGCACAAGTTCATTTGATTAATTCTATCCCCAACGCCAAAAATCATATTACTTCTAATTTCTCGGGTCTTTTGATAGATGATTTGTTCGATGATGATGACATGGCCATCATCGAAGAACTACTTCCTTCTTGACTGCTTACAGTAGAGTTATCATCAGATTTGCGGACTAATGCTGCGGGACGATGCATCAGCAATATTCTGAAACATTACATTAATGGTTCGGACCTTGAATCAAGGGGAGAAGTAGAAAGCATTACAAATATTTTTGAAACTGTACTGCGGCAATTTTTGTCCTGAAATTGAATTTTTGATCCTATTCTCTGAATCTTTTGCGCCAACCCCGGAAACCAGCGCAGGATTGTACGAGTAGCTGAAGCTAACGAAGCAAAGGCTTCGGGGTTCCGATCTCCATGTTGTACAAAAGAGGTCTTAGGAGCTACACTGAGGCTCCTAGGTTCAGGCCTCCGACCGCCTTAATCAAGCCCCTTTCAGGTCCCCTTAATCCATCTTGCCAGGAACCTCCACAAGTGCATCTGATGAGAGGACAATAAAACATCGTTCTAGCCGCAAGATACTCACCGTGGCAGAAAGTTTAGGAAGATTAATCTTATCCATCCTGGCATTCGATGGGTTGCGCCTTTTCGAAAATGGAAATTGACGGAAAGAACGCTGATGAAGATGGAGAACGCCACGAGCACCATGGTTGTGATGAGATACCGGCCAAACATAGGAATGACCAGTGATGTAGGTGGAATGATGTCAATCAAAACCTGAAATAACATAAACAGTAATATTTTTTTGTCATGACGCCCTCCACGACAAGCCCGTCCGTGCGTCCGTAAGCTCTCCCTCTAGGCTCTTTGACGTGTTCAAAACAGACCTGGGCAGTGGGGGCCGCGGGGGGTTGTGCGACCCCCTGGAAAATTTTGCATTTTAGTACGATGGGGGTCGCCGACCCCCCAGAAATTTTTAATGCGACCCCCCCCCCAGACGTGCCCAGGTCTGGTTCAAACCCCTATTATAATTACCGCATGCTCAGTTTGCAATATAAAATCAACGGTAATATTGAATCGTGCTTCGGAGTTTCTAACATTTTCCTTACAGACCAGTAACATGTGTACGAGGCCAAGGGTCAGAACCGATCGATGGGAGGGGCCAAACCTCCAAGACCCCCTGGTAGATATTTTTGCTTACCAAGAAGAACACGGTCAGTGTGACCAGAATACTGATAGCAAAGGTAATCTTGTGGTCGCTGAGATAGAAGACAAAAGTTGTAAGAAATGAAATGAGGAAGCAGGGGATGATCAAGTTGCATGTGAAGAAGAGGGTCTTCCGACGAAGGATGAATTTGTACGTGATGTCGACGTATTTCTCTGGGCCACAGCAGCTCGCGTATAGGACGCTGTGACGCGCTGATGTCAGAGAGAGTAAGTCCCATTCCGCAGATCTAAAATTACTAATTAAGGGATTAGATTCACCATGCGAAGATCAGGGCCGGGTCCCCGATTTGCCCTCCCCGGTTTCCTCGGGTTTAGCCCCCCCCTGGTTTTTGATTTCTCGCTTGGCGCATGGTTGTCTCGGTATTCATAACTAGAAACACCCCACTCCATGTTAAAGGAGAAATGCCAGCAAACAAGACCAACGTGTAGAAATAGCTGAGATCCATTCCTCGTTCCATGAATTCGAAGTCTTGATCCTTTTCATCTTTGCGCATTACTACGCTTTCTGTAATTATGGATTATGCGAAGAATCGTAATTGCGATCATGTTAAATTTCATTTTCAAGTCTTGATTCCTGACCTACCTTTTGGAAGCTGTTTGAGATCTACGTAGAAACCAGTGTAGGTCCACGTTCCGAACTTCATTTCGCAGTTTTGCATGTCGTATGGAAACCATGTGACATCAATCTAAACGCAAAAAAATTGAGCTTCTTCAATGAAAATTTTTAAATTTTATTACTGGACAGAATGATTTAAAAATGGCTGGAGGTTGCCAGAATACTCTGCCATCAAAGGAGACCAGAGCGTCTGTGTAGATTGTGATATCGGGGTCACCAGCCGCGCTGAAAATTGAGAAGCATAATGAAGAACTAAAGGGATCGGAGAGGGTGAAATAATGCAATTGTTACTTATTATATAGCACCAGATCAGGAGTCCATATGAGATCGCTGGGAATATGGAGCTTTCTGAGCCCACCATAGTCGTTAGGATTCCAGTGCAGTTTAGAGTCAAACCATTGCTGAAAATGATTTTTATTCTATATTTTTAAGACGACATATCAAGCACGTTACCATTTCCAGCCATAAATTGGTTGTCAGTACTTGATTTTTCTCATCCTGAAAGAAGAAACATAAAGAGTTCACATTACTGGTATTTGAAATTTTTACATTAATGACTACGTATTTGTGGTTAATAATAATAGACATTATTGCACATTCCGCTAATAAAAAGTACAGAGAGGAAGACAATTGCAATCGCACGGTGGGGACGCAGGGGGATCCGATTCCATTTTCTGACAAATTTTAATGCAATTCCAAAAAGACGAAAGTCCTACATTGAGCACACAGTGTTGGTATGTCATTTTGCTCACTATTGACAAAACAGGACGCTTCATACCTCAAAGTTTAATTTACCAGCTAAGCAATAGCGCTTTATTAATCATCTGTCAACATACCACATCAATAATTCTTATCAGAGCAGCGCCAACGTCCACCGTAAGAACGTCGGTAGAATTTTTCACCGGTCGAGCGATTTTGTTGTAATCGTAGAGTAAATCTTCATAAAGCTGGCCCTCGAGCAATGCAGACGCTGATATATTGCGAACTACTCGCAAAAGCAGAAGTAAAGCAATCCAATTTTTCATTTAACACTCTTTCCGCTCTAAAAATGACAATTTTGTCGTTAATTAAGGCGACCATGAGAGGAGCAAATAGTGAGGTCAGTGTTGTCCGCGATAAAATCAGTAAAATAAAAATAAATCTTGTGATGTTTCCAAGGAAACGAGACTCGTTACTATGGAAACATCGTAAGATGAGCATAAGACCAACCTTATTTTACTGAACCACATTAGTAAAGTAAAAAATTTCCTTTAGTGGTCATAAGGTATCAAATGACCATCAGCGCAGTCCGCGCGCCGGTCAACCGACCAGGTTTGCCCTGTAAATGCATTATAATGCATCCTCACACCCTGATTGTTGCAAGCAATTTGACCGATATAACGGATATCATTTTGAAATTCACTGTACTCCAAAACTTTTTGCCTGTAATCCAAAGAAACCTGCACCCTAAATCGCGCTGAGCGGCAACAAAAAACTATGAAATCCGAGCCGACAATCGTCCTGCTCAGGGTGAAGAAAGATGAGGTATCACGTAGTCAGCATATTAGTTTTGGCACAGACCACAGGGCAGTTGAAAGGTGGAGATATACGAGCGCGAGGTGTAATCGAACGTCTGCCTTGCTCCATCACTTGTCAGTTGCTCGTCAAAACACGAACGACATATGCATCTACGAGAGATCACTTGCCCGTCAGGAATCAATTAAAGCGTTTCGACTGTGTAAACTGAAAATCAGACATGGCCATGAGGGGTATGAGCAGAGGTGGACAGAGTCTGGCGGGTGAGGTGGGGAGGGGTTGCAACTTTTCCTAACCCATGTTTCTGGGGGTTTGGCAACCTTCCACCATTTTAAATGAAACGCAACCCCCACCATCCAGGTCTATTTAAGAGGGTATCTATTTCCAGGCACCCGAAAGGCGAACATCTCTGCTGACAATATTTTACTCAATGCAACGCGATTATCACTGCCTTTCTCCTACCGTGCCTCCGTCAAGTACTCTCTATCCCTGAAACGAGTTTCAGAAAAAGAAACAAAATATTGTGATTTGTTAAAACATCCGCAGTCCACAATTCGTCCGATCAAGCCACTGTTGCCGCTCTTCAGAAAACCGAACCGATCAATAGCGCCTCGGAGAGGATTAGTTTTTGAAGTCCGCTTATCTATCTCTGTCCGCTTTTGATGCAATTGAGTCAGTTGTCTTTGACTGGGGAATCAAGTCAAGCGGCTCATTGGCAAAGATCGATTGGCAAAACATCAACGTTACTGCCGGCGCTGCGACTGCGAGTGGACGGCGCTTTCGGCTATTTTTTCGAATAGAGAGCGCTTTCGGCACTTTTTCGAGTGGACGGCCAGCGAATGCGCAACGGTCATTCATCAATTACGTAACGGCCTTCTCGGTGCTATAAAGCCTGCGCTGCCCAATAAATAAAACTCATCTGTTAGCTAAAACTTTATCCCGATCCAAGCACCTCCTCTGAAACCGAAAAATGCAGTCACCGGTTTCTATAGTGGTCTTAAGGAAGTGGACCAACAGAAATATCTATTGAAGGCACTAGAACAGCCATTGACTGCAGCGATAGAGAGCTGTCGATTCGTCCCGCTCGGAGAACGACTGCGGCGCTACCAAAGAACCTCATATGACCTAGTGTAAAGCTCAACATTTTTTCTCCAGTCTCTGGCGGAGACATAATCAACCGCACAGATTTTTTATAACACAACTGTAACTTCGTCTGCGGGCGTCCTAACGCCCACGCTCACCTCTCGACGAGACAGACTATCCAAACGAAGAATTAAAAGAAGCAGAAGCCGGCAGCGGCCGGGTCCTAGGCCGCCCGTGGCCTAATCTCTGCCAGCGGACAACGCCAGGACGCGAGGATGAGTCGTCCGCACGAACCGCGCATCAATCATCGGCGCCCCTCGACCAGCCAATTATCGATGCGCGTCATCGCAGGGCAGTCCGGCCGGTCCACTTCTATACCGCTTCCGCTTTTTCAACGTTCAATGACCACACGGCGGGACCAGAACAAGATGCATCTTCAAGCGGCCCTGAGTGGCAAGCATGCGTATAGCTAAGGGGGCAAGGATGTATTGCCCGCTTCGTGTTTGGATTTGACCTACCAGAGGTTGGCATAAGGTTATATAGCCTTCAAAGTGTCCAAAAGGATTTGGGAAAATGGGTTGGGGACTATGGAATGTGTTTGCCATGTTGTGGTCAAATTACTGTTGTTAATTAATTACCCTTTCAGAGTAAATTCACGCGATCCCTAGGATACAGAAAATGAGAAGTACATTTGAACTAATAATCTAATCTCACAATACATTGTACAATGAAAGGATCCAGTCGCAATGCATGCGATCCTGAGTGACTGGTGGGTGTTAGTAATTAGAATTTTAATCTGGTAGCTTGCGCTCACAACTTGAAACGCTCAGAAACGAAATATTTTACGCTATTGAACTAATTTGTCCTACCGGATTTTCCGAAATAGAGACTTCCCCAAATAGAAGGGAGGGCCCCCTATTATTTGGATTTATTTAGGGGGCCCCCTCTTATTTGATGCTCAATATCTGCTAGGAAACCGGCATCTGTGTTCGATATTTATATGATTTTCGATATAAAATAAACCTCTTTCTTCATAAATTAGGCGAATTAAAGGCATAGGGCGTCGCAAAACGTATGTTTTCGTGCTTAATTGAAGGTTCATAATTGATATTGACTTAAAACGCAGAATTGTGACGCTTTTTCAGCATGTGACACATACCTTCGTTATAAAATTAATTTTCCGAATAGGAAGGCCCTCTTATTTAGTTCAGATTTCATCGTGAAAAATCTCTCTTTTCCGAATAAGAGGGCCTCCTCTAATACGGAAAAACACGGTAATTACCCTGAATGCCTCAATCTCAGACCCAGACAGTGATTCTTCATCCGAAAGACTTTCGTTTTTGTCCAAAACTATTTTTAGTCCAAGTACAAAATAAGGAGAGTATTCTGGGAATATAAGGAGAATATTCTGGAGAATAAGGAGAAGAAGCAACTTTCACTCCGGACGTATGTTGCCAGGAGGTCGCACCATCGTGACGTCATATTTTCAGATGGCCTTGCTTCTTCGTAATCGAACTGACGGTCGCGTGGAGCAGGTGGTCGATTCGTCCACCATCAATACAAATGTGCTCTTCTGGATTCTGTACGGCGTAGAAGGCATCATCCTGATCGTCACCAACTTTCCCATTGTGTTCGCCGTCTTCTTCTACGCAAAGCTGCGGTTGCAAAAGGAGTTTGTGTTAGTGGCGGCACTCGCTCTTGCAGATGGCGCCAACGGTTTGGGGTTCCTTCTCGCTTCTATTCGACGAATTTTATTAGTTCAAGAAGGAAACGGTTTGTTTTCGCATTTTAACGCTTTCACAGTCAATGAAATTTTTCCAGCGTTTGTGTTGGTCACTCGTTGGCACTGTTTCCTCACACCATGGGTGAATCTTTGGACGTGGTCAGAACCGCTTGCTGGACTCATGCTTTCCGTCATTTCTATTGACAGATTGGTTGCCGTGTCCGTTCCCATTATTTACTATAATCTTACGAACCGATACGCCTACGCCATAGTACGTTTCACTTTGGTATATTTAGGCTCAGGCTTTTACGCATCACATTACAGGCAACACAGTAATCGCGCACCGCAGGCACAATACATGAGCGTAAGGCGAGGGCGCGACTGGACCAGTAGTTCAGTGGTAGAGCATTTGCGCGCCAAGCGAAAAGTCTTGGGTTCGAGTCCCATCCAGCCTAGTCCGCTTTTTCCTCTTCGCTCACGCAAGCCTATCAAAATATTCATGATTCATGAGCCTTTAAAGAAAATTTTCTTAGATTTCGGTCTCTATTTTCATCGAATGTACGTTACGTTTCTAGGTAAGCTGCGCATATGGTTACGTTTTCGTTCCCTTTCTCTATACGGCGTATCAATCCTTTCAATTCGTGGTGCCAGACGTTCCTGCCTGTTGCTACACATATCATGGAATGACGGCGGCTGCGTATTCGTATTTTCAATCTTTTATCATTGCTAGTACTTCGGCGAGCGTTCTCTTCTACATTCCTGTTCTGATTAAACTGAAATTGGTATGTTAGCATTACTTTGATTCCAGGGGCGTATTCAGAACACGTGACCAAGGTGGCTGGCGTATTGGTTGGAGCCAACTGTGATTGGTTCTTGCAATGGCAAAAATTTTGCATTTATGCATGTGCAATGTATGCAAATAACTAGTACCAGACACCTTGACATTGAAAAGCGAATATGCAGGCTTCATAAATATTTCCGAATTTGTTCACTCACGTGACTAGCGGCTGAATCTGATCATACTTTATCAATAGAAGAGTCAAGTGATGGTCATGGGGCATCAAATTTGTAATTTTTTATTTTTTTAAAATATTTTAAAACAGCGTATTTTTAAAAGTGCTGAGACCATTTCAGACTTTGGATAGCAATCACGCGATTGACGACACTGCTAAATTCCACCGACTGAAAACAGCCACTACAACCTTGGCAATATCCACCTTCTTCACCTTCACTTTCTACATCGTACCATTGGCAATAAGCACAACGGATTTGGTCAACAACAAGACTATTTTATTTCTAATTCCAAATGTGAACGCAATGGTTCACATTTTCATTTACATAGCACGTTTCAAGGATATCCGTGCAGGACTCAAATCCCTGATCAAGTGTAGCTTGACTTTAAAAGTAGGCGCGACAGTGAAGAGAAATAGGATTGTTCCATAAAATTATGAAACGCCAGTATGTCATTATTATCGATCGCGCGAATGACGAAAATGGTTGGACTTTGGAATAAATTTGGTCGCGTGCGAAGGGTCTGACGGATGCTCAATTCCCCCCCCCCCGGCCGGTTTGTTACTCACAATATCGGGTTGAGCGAACAATTAATGAATAAAAGAGACTATCGTCAACATTTCTCGATCAGGAACAAGAAAATCAAGGTTGTATCAGGCAAATTGCTCCAAAAGTCGATAGCCTATCATTATTAATTATTTTGCACGCGGAAACCAAAAATCTACAATGTATTATATTTCCGGTATAAAATTAGTGTTTTTGCAACGAAAATAAGACTCATCTTTGCACACTTTACCCACTACGGTGCTTTGCACCGTGTCCTGTTCCTCGCGTAGAAATTTTGACGACAAGTCGATTAATAAAAGTGGTTTGAAGTGTGCAATAAAAGCGATTCGTTATATGTATGAGGCATTGACTGGGCACGCACAACATAAAATTGCAAAAAACTGTTCATCAAACCCCATCCCTGAACCCCCGCGTTCCGAAAAAAAATTCAAATCCCGCCCGATACCCCCAGTTGTATGTTCCAGTCAATCACTACCCAACATAAAGCTTCGCACTCCATGTGGACTGGGTATTCTCCCCTTCAGCTTATCGCTTCATCCGGAGCGCACTGAAATTTATCGTTTCAAAAACGATTAGAGAGAGCGCAATTCGCCGCTGAACAGTTGATTAAGAATGCTAGAGAACGCTATCAGAACGCGCATACATTATAAACTGAGCAAGGAAGGAGCGCATAAAACGCATTTTATCAGCGGAGACAACTTCGAATATGAAAAATCGTCATCGTGCATCGCGCACATGTAGTCAAAGTATACTCACTATTACTTGTGTTAAATGGCCATCTGCGAACGTTAGCCAAAACCAGCTGTGTTAAAACATGAGATTTGTTTATAAATTAATATTTTTGATGAATTAGCGTAGGATTCTGATAATATTATTGTTTGGGTAACAACAGACCTGGGCAGTGTGGGGTTGCATTACCCTCCAGAAGGTTTTGTAGCCTTGACAACAAAATCTGAGGCGCTGCAGAACTTTTTGGAAAGGTACATAGCATTTTATCAGACAGATAAAAAGGTTGCCAAAAGTTGGGTTTTCGAAGAAATATACCCAGGATAATACGGAGATCGAATTCTGGAGGGTTGCACGACCACGAAAATCACCAAAATTGTGATTTATCCACAACTGCGTGTTCAATTTCTAAATTCTGATTTCAAATCTAACTACAGTCGAACCCGGATGTAAGAGCGGGCACGGGAAATCGAAAAATGGCTCTTATTTCCGGGGTGCTCTTACATCCGGGGTCAAATAGTATAGCTGTAGTATAGCACGGGAATCAAAACGCCTGCTCTTACATCCGGGGTGCTCTTACATCCGGGTCTCTTACATCCGGGTTCTACTGTACCAACAATAAACATTGACTGCGTTTTTAGTCCCACGAAATTGGCAGTGGCAAATTAAATTATTGGAATGATTGAATTCTCTGAAGCAGACGATGAAAATATTGTCACCTGCTCAATTTGTGAGCATCCATATGACCAAATTCGACTTCCAAAATTGTTGAGTTCATGCGGTCACACATTTTGTACTGAATGCACACAATCTCTAACTTCTCCTTCGAGTACTATTAAATGCCCTAAGTGTCGTCGGGAAACAGATGTAAACGGAACTTCACTTCTGACGAATTTTCAATTACTTGGTAAGAGAATTAATTTCTGGGAGAGGAGCAATTAATAAAATTATACTCCAATTTAATAAGCATATTGCTAAATTTTTCGATCCTTTCCTACCACACGTTTTCAAATGAGAGATTGTGCTAAGAGTCAACGTTTCGGGTCCAACAATCTATGCAAAAGCTCACTCTCCTTAACAGCCAATCCACGTCGTAATCGAAAATAGTGATGATTAGGTTAGTGAATGAACGTTTTGTGTAGCGAAGTAGCCACATGTCAATTCCTGGGTAAAGCAGTATCTACTCTTGTGTATCTCTGGATCAATTTTTGGGTAAGCAGCCCCTTTCTGTCCCCTTAATAGTGTGCATACTTTGCTGAAAATTGGAGACAGGATCAATTATTTCGACCCTTTCCTATTCTGTGTTTAAATTTGAGACTTTATCGAAATCAGAATGTAACTGGAGCTCAGATATTAATTTCAGAGGTAATTGTGGCAAAAAATGAAGCAAATTCAAAGAAAGCAAATAAACCTGCGTCAGTGTGCATAGAATGTGAAAATCAAATCACTTTTCAGAATGGTCGCTGTTGCAAGACGTGCGACGTTATATATCCGGTAAGGTTTCGTAATTGCACGCAGTTTCGTAAACCATTCGTATACGGGGCTGTATGCAAATTACGAAACGCTTCTTTTTATCTTTTTTAATGCCCCCTCTGAGGTAACGCCTTCATAACGCTGCATTTGGCCAGGGGGGTCCGACCCCCTAGACCCCCTTGGTTACACCTATGCTTACCACATTTATTCTAATAGTACTACCAATCATATTCTTTTTCAATCCCTATCTTGGGAGTTGTACTATTACAGATCATTATTATAGTACCATTATCAATACAGTAAAACCCGGATAAGTGTAGGCCCCGGCTAATTGCAGGTTTTTCCTGGCTTCCGAGAGACTGCACTGATCCCGGTTTTACTGTACTATTAGAGGGAGTCGCAACATTATTTGATCCTACTCTTGAGCGTCTAACTTTAATAGAAGGTTGTATAATAGTTTAAGAATAAATACGGAATTGGGTATTTTTGAAATGGGGACCTACCCACATTTGTACATATATCATGTATGTGCAGAAACATCTAGAAATTTTCCAGATGACTATTAATGTTTCAGAGCGTTCTCTGTTTGAATTGCTGCGTTGAAAAGCACAATGGGCACGAGCTTCTGTCTATTGCAAAGCTATATGGCGAACGCTGTCAAGAATTATCAAATGTCGCGGACAAGTATGAAAAGTCAATGGAGCTGCTTCGTACTGAAATCGAAAAGCAACATAACGACATTGCACTGCGGTCAGCGAAAATTCAAAGTCTTGCGCAAGTACGTTGCAGTGTCGCTCAACTCAGGGGCACTTGTCTGCACTAGTCTATTTCATCTCATTCAGGCTCATTCACACTCCTACAAACAAGAAGTTGCGTCTTTCGTTTTTAACGAGAGCAGTATTGCTGCAGAACCAGAAATCGACTTTGAAAAGTTGGCTGAAAAAGAAACGTTTCTTTGGACCCTTTTTGCTTCTGCTGAAAGTACAATGAAAGAGGTCGCAGAGCTCAATGCACAGATTCTCTCCCTGGAAACCGCCGCAATCAGAGTGCTTAGTGTAGCTATGGATGAAAACGATGACGACGTTCCCATGGATGAAAATTATGGCGAAGTTGGATTTTTTAAAGTTCCATAATTTAAAACGTAAATAAAGCGAACTATGTACATTGCACAGCACTAAAAATTCAGCGACAGCTTGGTTAAATTATCGATAGAGTTGTTTCCAACGTAAATTATTATTCGGTATCTTATGCATCTGCTAATGGTGAGAAGCATGTACCAGGTGGAAAAAGTTGGGACAGGTTTGGGAAGTTGGAAGTTGCATAATCAGGGTCAAAACTTAAGATAATCAGGCCAAAAATTGGGGGAATTAAAATTTATTTTTTGCTGCTTATGCAAACTTTTAAATTTTCGACCGATTTCGAAGCTGGTTCAGGTGTTTTTCGAGGTGGAGGATAACTTCCTCCCTCAGTCTGCCTCAGGTACATGTAAGGTGGGTAGGATAACTGGTCATTTGCATTTTTCCTGCGTTGCATCAATTTCTGTTACATGCATTCTTTTAGCCTCCCTCAACACGCTCGGAAATGATTGAAGCGTTAGTTGGCAAGTGGAAGCTGGTAGAGTCGGAGAACTTCAACGAGTATTTGAAGGTTATCGGCGTTGGACTAGTCACGCGTACGTTAAACGGCACGGTGAATGCGAATGCCTTCTTAGAATTGGCGGTCAGCGACGGCAAGTGGAGCATAACGCTTGAGACTTACTTCAAGACCGCCACCATAGAGTTCGAGCTGGACCAAGAGTTTGACGAGACCACTCTCGGTGGTCGCGAGATGAAGAGCACATTCACGTTGACGCCAGATGGAAAATTGGTTCAGCAACAGCAGAAAGTCAAGGATGACGACAAGGACTCTATTCTCACTCGTTATGTTGAGGGCAACGAGCTCGTCGCGATCTACGAGTCGCAGGGAGTGACAGCCAAGCGCATCTACAAGAAAATTAAGGATATAGAAATGGAGAAGACATCTAAAAGTAAAAGTCGTTTTTGATGATTTCTTGCTCTTACATTTGTAAGTCAACGCAGTTCTTTTGCAAGCATACATTCTTATCTTAAATAAAAATATTCGTTAATAACTTGCATGTGCATAAATTATTTTGCCGCTTTGCACGTACGCCCTAACGTTTAAACGATAGCGTCAAGCGCATGAAGTATCTCTCAGTTTGCATGATATAGAGCTAAAGAAGTTGCCATCAGTTTAGCTCTTCGTCAGTATATCGATGAGGACCGCATCATGACAGTAGACGGCATGTGGCCAAAAATTCCTGAAAGGCGTCAGGGTTCTTATAAGTAATTAACTGATTAATTTTTTCTCGGAAATTTCATTAATTGATCATTTTTCTTATTAAAGAAATTAATTTTTTGATAGAATTGCGTTATGTTATGAAAAAAGTACTTAAAAATTTGATCTAAACATCACGAATTCTTAGTTGAGAAATTACTGACTCGTGCCATTTCGAGCATCCCGATCATACTGAATCAATAGCTTCATGCATCAATGACTATCCGTCTGCAGTCAGATATGGGCATATATCGCAGCCGGGGGGGGGTTACCGTCGGCGTCCCAATTTATGATTTTGTAGCCTTTGATACATAGAGTTTGACGGACGGACTGTGTTTTTAAAAGTATGTTTGTTGAATAGCAATGAACGCAGAATTCTAGTGTACCTTGTCTATAAAACACAGGGTGGAAGGGTGAACTAGCATAAACGCGGCCATATGTCTTCAGAGATTTTGGCCCCCGCGGCCATGACCTCATTGGCTCACCGTAACACGGGCCTAGCTACAACATAGAAGAACCCAGATATGAGAGAACAGAAGCAGGTTCGTAATTCTTTCAGTGTCAACATCCAGTGAATATCAATAATTTGCTGCGCCAACATGAACGCATGGTTTGGTTTGCAAGTATTTGTACTTTCCTTTTTCAACAAGCGAAATTTGAATTTCCCGCCATAGCTCGTCAGGGAAATACTTTCCCAAAATTCTGCCGTAATTTTCGAAAATTTCAGACCAAAATATCCTGGACTGACAAATTTCAGCGAAATCTGAAAACATTTTACAAACTGTGCATTGAAGAAAACTCTTGATGCTTTGTCTGTCTTAACGTTTTAAGAAATTTTCAAAATTGGTCGTTATTACTGTTCGTCAAGTGAGATAAATTTTATGTAAAAAACATAGTCGGATCAACGAAAACTATTCAAAGGTACGCAATGTGAGCAGAGCAATTGACTGTATCGCTCAACTGATCAATCATAAAGAGTTACTTTCATTCACCATGTCTTTGGTCTCATTGCCCTTTGGCATAATCAGCGCAACGAAGCCCTTGTTTTCCCGCGAAGTCTGTATCAAACTCGGCTCTGTCAGCAATCGATCGTTTACCTGCAAACTTTCGATAATTAGCGGATGCAAATGTAAGCGTACTGGCTCATTCATATACACAACGCCTTAACAGAAGATTAAACAATCAATTACCGTATTTTCTCCACTATTACGGCACCCCTTCTCTCAGATTCATTAGTTTCCAGTGAAATCGTATGTTATTCGTGCGTATCTACGGTTAAGACACGTCTTTTGCATATTTCACATTGCAATTTTTTGGACATGCTTATTGCAAAAATTCAAAAGGCACACTCATAACGGTCCTGAACATTCCCTCCAATGGTTCTGCCTGGAAGCATGCACAACCGCCACCAGTTGGTCCCGTACAATTAAAAAGGACGCACAAGAAATGTACTACAGTACAACTGCCGAGACAAAAAGAGCGTACCTCAATCAGGGTTCCTTTGACGCCGGCACGAAGGGGGTATTCGCTGCCATCGGAGCATTTGATAAGGCAAAGACGGGTGATGGGGAGCAGCTGAAGACCGCCCTTCTTTCCCTTGCCAATCACTGTCTGCTGAGATCTGAAAAGGGTCATAATAAGAGCAAGGCTAGGATACAGTAGGTGAGGGTTAGAGCTGTAATGGGAGTGGGGTTAATTACGAGACCCAATCCCAATCAAGGTGTTAACCGTGACCAAAGTTTCAAAGATTTTCAAAATATTTTATACTAAAGTACTTTAAGAATTTTTACATTAATATGTTAATGAGTTTCTGACACTCCCCGTAAGAATTTCTCAAGGCACTGCCCATATTTGTCGCCTTTTTCTGATAAGACCGTACATTTATCAATAAGTAACAACTGCCACAACCGACCTGTCAACACCCTTGTACTTCTTCTTGTTAACGTTGAAGTCGACCTGCTGGATAGTCTTGGTCAGTGCCGGATGTCTGGTCGATAACATCACCACAATGACGCCGCTCGGATGAGACAGAAAGGACGCATCTTCGTCTGTCGCGTCCTTCAGCGAAAATCGAGTGAAGTTACGATCCAACGAAGAACGATGAGAGAAAGTAGCGGGTTCGAGCATTTTCTGAAATTTGAACGCAGTAATCACTTTCAAATGATCAGAAATCCAAGTGCGTGTACATTAGTGTTTGTACATTCATAATGACGCACAAATTGGGAACAATTGAAAATGATGAAAAGGGCATAGATATTATCACTTAAATTCCAGAAGTAAATGTGGAGCTACCTAACTTTTTCGTGTTCCATAATCTATCAAAACATGAAATTATAGCATATGTCGTGAAGATGCACATGATATCGATTCCTTGACGAATCCTGGGATTATAACAAACTCAGCGATTTACATTTGAGGATCATTTGCACAAATTCTTCAAACATGAGCTTTATTCATAGTCCGCACGAAAATACGAAAGAAAACCAATAAAAGGGAATGCCAAAATCACACTGTTAAGAATGAAGGTTTATCGGACAATGATCTTTCATTACTGATTACTTCAGTCTTTGAAATATCCAACAAATACCGAACGAAATCGTCGAGTAGTTGCGGCTTTTAGCACATTATTGAAGCGCGGTTATTGACGAGTCGTTCAACAAGATTGCAACGCAATTTGAAAATAAAGTCAGTCCCTCTCATAACGAATACTTTCACAACAAACTCGCTTTCATACACAACTTCGCAAAGCCACCTTTTGGTTCAGCTTCCTATGTTTTGCACGCAATACTTTGCCTCAACAACGAATTGCTTACATAACGAGCATTTTTATCGAACTTTAAAGTGTTCGTTATGAAAAAGGGCTGACTACACACGTTTTGAGTATGAGCGAAGATACCAAATAGCAAAGTGACGCATACGAGAAATTCAAAATCCACAGAACAAAAGAATATAAAGTATCCAACTATAGATGTACCATAGTCGGTAACTGGGATTACCCCTTAAACTAGACTGAAGTGAGTGAACTTTTCGTATTTTAGAAAATTTTTAAAAATATTCATTAGATAGAGTGAGGTTTTCTGGTGAAAACTTTCGACATCCCTCGAAAATAGCCTTGCAAGCCCCCACTCATTCTCAGACTACTGATACATCTATGTCAATAACCGGGAGAAAGAAACGGCATCAACTCAACTCAAATCAACTCTTTAGCATCATACTGCATTGAGCGAACAACGCGATTAAAGGACGCAATTACGCGACGCTTTGATAGTGGATTCCAACTGTAAGGACTACCGTTGAAATAGTGGAATTAAAAATAATTCATAAGATACAGTATCAATAACTAGATGAAGGCACTTTACGAAATTCGGGGGTCCAGCGACCCTCCACTGTCTATCTTTGTTTGTAACACAGTAATGACATCCCCAACGAACTATGTGCCTTGAAGATAAAAAATTACATCTTATTTTTCGATTTACCCCGCGAAGCGATTCGATTAAGTCCCATATCCAAGCGTCACACAATAGTTTGCATCACCTATGCGAAATTGTACGCATATAGTATCGCTAATCATGCGCCAATCTTGCTCTGAACGGCATTTTCGATCGATCGCTTTTGATGCAGCCAATACTTCCGCCGCATCGGGTCGATCTGCTGCAATTCGTCCAACAGCTGAAACAAATTAATATGGTTGAGCAGTCACACATGCAAGTGGGAGAAGGCCCGAGAAAAAATACTATTCCCCTCTCCCTCAAACTATAATGTCACCAAAGTGCGTCAAACTCGCCTTGACGGCGTACTCAACGTTGCCCTTGATGTCATCGTTCTTGTCGATCTTCTCGGACAGCACGTCGACCATGAATGACAGGAGGTACGGAGAGCGGCGCTTCTTGTCCTCGTACATCTTCTCGCAGAAGTCGATGACCTGCTGGCTGGCCGCCTGGCCCGCGTCCAACAGAATTCTTAAGAATGGAAAACGATAAGATTTTGAAAAATGTC
>JAQGAX010000028.1:0-32508 GCA_034698105.1 Plectus exinocaudatus | reverse complement strand
CGGCTTTGAAGTGAATGAGTGGGTACTGTACACATTGTGATGCGTTTGTCTTTGCACTGGATGCAGACGCGCTGGGAGATGGGGATGTTAGTGTTGTGGTTCGATATTGAATATAATTTTTGTACCCCTGGGCGCTATTTCAGATTGCAATGTTTCCAGTCCACGACGGGCACCAAATTTGTGCTGATCGCGGATACACAAAGCGCGAGCTTGGACCAAGTATTGAGAAAGATCTACGAGTTGTACGCTGACTATGCTCTGAAGAACCCCTTTTACTCTCTCGACATGCCAATTCGTTGCGAACTTTTCGATACGGCGCTCAAAAGTTTGATCGAAAAGTTTGAGCGCTCTGGCGTTGTCACTGTGTAGCCATGATGCCTGCCTGTAATATGTGAATAAACATTTATTCGTAACGATATAATCGTATCTGTGACTTCCATGTTGCTTTTTTTTAGCAGCTTATCAGCTTATTGATCATTTATTTGCCCTGATTTACTTAACAATAACACATTCTGCAGAGTTTTTAGTAAGTGAAACTTGCGCTGAAACCATGGAGCCAAATTTGGCATTTCTGGCCAAAATTCCCGATCAGGTTGGATACCAAGTGATCTCTGCAGACGGCGCTGTCGTCAAAGTGGGTCCAACTATTTTACATTGTGTGACTGAAAAATATTGTTTGCAGTCGTCTGGTGACTTGGCCAACAGAGATACATTCGCATCTGTCATCATGAAGATGCTGCAGGTGGCGCAGGGTGCTCAAATCACAAAGACTGGCGAACCCTTCAAGTATTTCACAGGTTCGCCATCTTCTAGCATTGATGCCTGTACAGTTGCTGTTATTCGGTTACACATTGAAAAAATACAGGCCCCATTCTAAGAGCAGTGGTCCAGAGTTCATTTCGCCTCTTTGTTTCAGTGAACTTTGACGATCACTTTTACTCGATCAGCGTGACGGGCAAGTTAGTATACGTCGTCAAGCGAAAACCCAAACAGACTCCATCCAGTCCAACCAAGAACGTCATCGTTTGATTCTTCCCTGCCGTCTTCATTTCGGTGCATTTCTATTTTTGTTTGATGCTATTTGCGTTGAACTATACAACAGTAATTTAATATCACGACACAGCAAACTGTCACATACATTACTGAGCACAGTATAAACGTACTAACTGAGTTGTTCGTCACAGTAGATCGAAGGAACATGCAATGATACGGTGCGTTTATAAGGTACAGTAATCAAATAAGAACTGACTGCACTGACTTTGATAGGGCAGAAGTAATACGAGGAAGTGAGTAATTAGGTAAGCTACCAGAGACAATTTCGAAGACAACTGAGTAAGTTTGGTGACGATTCCACGTTGCATAGGATTTGGTTAACATGGTCCATGTTGCACGAAGCACTTTATCGTTTTTTCTCGTTAATGAGCTTGTTTTCTTCGCGCTGTAGTCGAAAGTAGATGGACAGGAGGAAGGTGATGTAGAATCCTGAGAGCATGAACGGTGTCACGTGATACATGCTGAAGATGTCGAGCTGGAAGTGGCCGTACACGTTGAGTACGAATATCAGTCCGTGCGTCTGCAACGCTGCGCGCTATGATCAAATATTTATGCGGAAAATGTACTAGAGCTCGTCCAAATATGTGCGCTTTCTTGTTGTCATTGGAATATCCGGGCGCGAAATGCGATGCCATGCAAGCGCCGAGCATGAGCGCACCGTAGAGCCGCGTGAAACAGATGTGTACGCCGTCGATCGTGTATTGCGACTTGATCTGTAGGTTGCGCAACGAATGGTCAGCTCAGCCAACGGTCATCAACACGACGTACGATCAGTTTGAGCACTTGGCTGGGGAAGGCGAAGTGGATGACGCCTGCGAACAGACAGATGGCGCCGTCGAGCACCAGTCCGTGCGACAGCCAGCCCTTGTTTACCGCCGCCAGACCTGACACGCCTTCGCCCGTGCGTACCAAATGTACCACTGAGCCCAGCAGCCAAACGCCGTGCAGCGCCGTCGCCACAATCACGAACTAAATGAATTTTCCTCAGTTCGATTGAAATTTCATTACTCAGCTGGAGTTGGCATTCAATTGCCCGGGCTCTACCCAGGTCTACTTAGCACGATTTCACCTACCTTGTCGTTGGGATGCAGTCCGCGTTTGTCCCATAAGTGGTAGGCGGTGAAGTATTCTGCGATCAGAATGAAGAAGGCGGCGATGGCGCGCGAGTAGAACACGGCGCCCGTCATGTGACCGACGTTGTTGCGCGACATGTAGTTGGTGAGTGCGATGCCGAGGTGAAAGACGCCCACGAAGCGCAGAAGGTAAAGGTGAAGATCGTCCAGCGGGGCCGACACCTGGCAAAGGGATCAGTAGAAGATCTATTCAACCGCGTTCGTTCTTACCAACGGACCGTACACGAAGCCGGGGAAGAGCAGGAGGAGGGCGCCGAGCACGACATGGAACACGAGTTCGGCGTACCAGTAGGAGCGCCGACGTAGAGGAATGGCGCCGAGTAGCAACACGGCCAACGGCAGGTTCACCACGATGTCGAGGTAGGGTACAACGGCGTCCATTGTGATCGGAACGGAGCGACGCCGCCGCAGCAGACGCTCGGTCGTGTATCGACTACGAGTAGTGGCGCGGCGTCCGTCATTATCGACCCACGCCGCCCATTCCCCAGATGCTGGTGTAGGCGGCCGGGGGTGGCGCTCGGTCAGCTGCGGTCGCCGTCGGGTCGGATTTCGCCCGGTGGACGTATGTAGCAGTGTGGGATTAGCGGTCAACGTTTGCTTTGCGGGACTGACATGTGTAGCGCGGCGCTCTGTAAGTGCAGTGCGTGCGAGAAACAAACGGCTCGCTCCCCATAATTTATCTCAAAGTACAGTTAGAGACAGAAACAACGCACAGTCTTTTGAACAGAAAGGCTCTGTCCGCTGGAAATTTGTCAGTGCACACACGAACCTCATCATCAACACGAGCCAACAATGGCGTCGAACGCAGTCTGGTACAGTTGAGGCCAACATCGGCACGGACAATCGACTGACATTCTATGCGTTGGCGACAATCCGACAAAAATGTCTCTGACAAAATATGAAATCGCCTATCGAAGAATTAGATGACCCAAAATGCGCACAAAAAGCCAGAAATGTATAACGTGATGTACAATTCACAATAATTAGTGAATATAAATATATATAGATAATTAATTAGGCGGTACAGATAAATTAGCGGAGTGGGGGTGGTTAACCAAGGGGAACATGATGTTCGGACCTTTTCGATGCGTGATCAACGTATCTGTTGCCCGACAAAGGCGATCAATATAAAAATGTACCGTACAACGGACGAAGCAAATTCGTACAACCGCACAAAAAATTGACAAGGAGAAGGTCGGAAACGCGGACAGAAAAAGAGCACAAAGCGATGCGAACGATAACTTGGCCATGGTCAACAACATTCGTGTATCACCGCTAATAACGTGTCCAAAAACGCAGACCAACCAATGCGTATCGACAAAACGGCTATATACAGGTGAATCGGCTAAGTAACAGACAGACGAGTCCGTCGTCCGAGTGAGGCGGTGTCGCACAGCGCGACACTCTGGTCGATCGCTCGAATCGACCTCTCCCACGATCAAGCCACACAACAAGCTACAAACCACAGCGCCAAAGCCGACACACATGCGCCCGTCCAAAATACTTGACAGATACAATTTCACTCTCTCCATCGACCGCAACGGCCGATTTGGCACTCTGACCCTCTCACAGACCAAGCGAACACCAATAAATATGTCTACGTCAATGTGTATAAATATATCTTTGCCACGCGCACATACAGTAGACTGTAGTTTGGGCTATCTTGTCGGCGGAAAGAAAACGCAACCAAAACGTCAAAAAATAGCTAACACGCACAATTAAAGTGGCGCAGGAAAAATGCCGTTCAATCGGCCAACTGTTGCGAAAAAAAGGTGCTTGCTCACCGTAAAAACAGAACAACCAAACCCTAAGGTAGTCTTACAAGACAATTGACGAGAAGCAACGAAAAGAATGACTGCACATTTGCTGATTGGACACAATGGGGATGGATGATAAAACGAAACGGAAACCGAATGCGAATGCAAAACCAACAAAGACGCGGCCCAAGGAAGGAGGAAGAATATGCGCCGGACGCTATGTAAGTAACTCGCACACACCGATGTACCACATCATTGATGAAGGACGAGAGGAAGGAGAGACGGACAAATCGCCGACTCCGAAAAGCACAGACGTCTGGACAAGACCGAATTGACGAAGAAGCATGCCGTCAGCAGCAGGCAGCGATGAGTCTCAGAATGGAACAACCGAACGACCTTCACCAGCAGCATAGACGAACGTTCGGCGTAGTAGCGACGAAGACGACTTCGACCCAAGGTTACTCAGCGCTCTGACCGCCCATGAAGCTCTGCGCGAAGAAGGCGAGCAGCAGCGCGAGCAGCGAGAAGCCAACCAAAATCAGGATCGCGTAGTGCCCGTCAGAGAGTTTCGGCTCGACCGCTTCCTCCGGCTCCGATGACGCGCCCTCACTGGTCACGCCCGTCGAATCGCTCGATCTGAAATCATTCGCGTAAGTCATCCCGTCCCGGCTCTCCTGTAACTCACCGTTGTTGCTTGGTGGGCGTGGCGGGTTGGTTGATGACGGCGAAGAGAGAGGGCGGCGCGACCGTCTCCTCGACAGTGCCCGTATCGTTGCTAAGGCGCACAGATGACACACGCACGCGGAAGGTCGTGCCCGGCACTTGACCAGAGAGCGTGTACGACTGAGCTGAGCCCTGGTATACCTGAAGCAACAGAGATTAGATCAAGCGAACAACTACTGCGGGCAGAGCGTACAGTCTTCCAGTCTTCGGGACGGTCGCCACCGCGACCAGACCCGATAGCCGTTTGCAGACGGTACTGGATCTTGTCGGAAGCGAGGAGGCCGGGCGCACGAATCGCCTGCCACTCGATCTGGTACGATCCGTCGGTGACTTCGGTGACGCGCGGAGCCGCCTTGACAGACGGCGGCGGCAGGCGACTGGTCGCGAACTCGACCGGCTCCGACCACGGTCCCATTCCGCCCGTCGGACTGCTCGCCCGCACGCGGAATCGGTATCGGGTGCATTCGTTGAGATTTTTGACCTTGACTGACTTGGAATCTCCTTCGACGACCTGCGCAGCAACAATATAGTCAGCACTCGACGCTAAGCCGAAGCGAGCTCGTACCGGTGAATAGGATCCGTTGTCGTTCTCCTTTTCCACGTAGTAGTAGTACTTCTCATCGCCAACCGGGTTCTTCGTGTCCTGCCAGCGCAGCTTCAGCGATTGTGCAGCGACGTTGACACACTCGAGTAGCGGCGGCGGGGGCGGCATCGAGAACGTGGAGCAGGTCGCGGTCGCCCACGGTCCAGACCCCACGTCATTCGTCGCCGAAACGCGTACTCTGCAACAAAGCTTGCTATGTAGCCGCATATGCGAGTGTTGGAGATCGCACCTGTACAAGGTCTCTGGAAGCAGATCGTCGATCAAATGCTGACTGATATGCGCTGGCAGCTGAATGGGCGGCAGTGAGCGTCGATCGCCGTCGGACGACAGCTCGATCAGGTAGGCGATGAGCGGTGACCCGTTGCCAGTCGGTTCCTCCCAGTTTACGTCCAGTTCGGTCATGCTGACCGCCTCGAGCGTCACTTTGGGCGGGGCGCTGGGGGCTCCAGCCACAGTCCGACAGATCAGCTCGCGAGACGCGGCGCTCACACCGGACGCATTCACTGCGAGTACCTGAACGCGAAAAAACCATAGACACTTGACAATGGCGCCATCGCGCGTTCACAGACAGACCTTGAAAGCAAAGTCGGTGGCCGGTGTCAGATTCTTCACTTCCGCTGTCAACGCGGCACCCGTGTGAACGATAGAAAATTCTCCGAATTCCGCCAGAGGTCCGGTGGGCGTGGCGGGAACGGACGACGAATCGGACGACGAAGACGACAACTTGACAGTCTCCACCAACGCCGACACGACCGACGCTCGTCGTTCCGCCAACGTCTCTTCATCGGGCACAGCCAGGCTGATCGACCTGAAATTAATTGTCAGTTCCGTCCGTCATTTCAAGCAACACGCACACGCTCAGCAGCAAATGCGAATGATCAAACGAATACCTTCTTGTGGCACGAACGAGGCGATATTCGGTGATCGGCGCGCCATTGGTCTCTTGGGGAGCGTTCCAAGCGAGGGTGAGCGTCTTGTCGCCGGCCGCGGACGCGAGTCGCAGGTCGGTCGGCGAGTCGGGAGCGCCCGGAGCGGTCGTCGTCTCCAGCGGTTCGCTCCAGACGCCGTGCCCAGTGCGGTTATAGGCGCGAACGCGAAGGGTGAAAAGTCGACCGGGCAGAAGTCCGGTGATTTGGCAGTCGGTCTTTGGACCGCGATAAACGGTCTGAGAGTCGCGCATCGCTACCTCGTAGTCGGTGATCGGAGCACCGCCCGTCGTTGACGGAGGCGCTGAAAACGGTCGACCGTGAGGAATACGCCAGCTGCAGGCAGAAACCGAGCACTCACTCCATCGGATATGAATCGATGTAGATTTGGTACGGCCAACAAGCTCGGGACAGGAGCAAGCGCCGGGCGCGACGGGCGTCGTCGACACGGCGAGCACCTCGCTCCACGAACTCTGACCGGCCGGCCCGCACACGCACAGTCGGAACAAGTAAGACTGGCCGGGCTCGAGGCTGTGAACGGCGACGCCGCGGTTAGAGCCGCTGTACACGGACTTCCACGTGCGCGGATCGACGTTCGGACTGGCCGTCTGGTCGGCGGAGTATTCGAGCTGGTAGCTGGTGACTTCGGCGCCGCCGGTGTCTTTGGGCGGGTCCCACACCAGAGTTACTGACGTGGCTTTCACACGGTCCTGCAAAAATAGTGCGTTCCGTCATGTAATGACGCGCCCGGTGCAATCAAAGCCGCCCTACCTTCAGCTGGGGCTTGGGAGGGGCGTTTGGTCGGTCGGGCAAAGTGCAGAAAGTGACGGTTTCACTGGGCATACTCTGGCCGTCGTCGTTGATAGCGGACAATCGAAAGTGGTACTCGCTGTTGCGATGCAATTCACGCACATTTGCGATCGTCTCGGACGTGTTCGCCAAGTAGGGAAGGAAGCCGTAATCATTCTTCGGATCTTTCCACAGTAGCTACAAATAGCGGCGGTTAGTACAATTACAAACACGTTACACAGGTACAGAGCAATCGAGTTGCATATGACATTTGGTTTGCTTCGACAACAACTTTACACTAAGCTACAAATTCAATAAGCTACTCAGCGCAAATTAAAAGTCAATAGCTTAATAATTGTTAGCTTAAAGCCAACAATTATTCAATAAGCAACTTAGCGCAAATTAAGTGAAAGACGACAAAAGAGACGTACGGTAAAGTGGTCGTCAGAGTCACGCTTCGTCCAAGCGAGCCGCAGCGTGGTAGGGGTGGCATCGAGCAGCTGAGGCGGGTCGGGGGTGGTCGGGGCGGCGCCGTTGGTCTGCACCAGCATGACGTCGCTCGGTTCGGACGGCCCGTACTCGTTGCTGGCGGTGAGGCGGAAACGGTACAGCGTGTTCGGCTGCAGATGGTTCACTCGAGCGTTCTCCATCACGCCCTTGTACGACTCTCTGAACGCTTCTTTGACGCCGTCGCGCACCTAAATCAACCGCATTGGCATCGCTGATTGAGCGTTCAAGTAAAGCGCAGTACCTCGTCCATTTCGAGCAAAAATTCGGAGATTTTGGAGCCGTTGTCTAACGGTCGTCGCCAGCTGAGCAGGAACCATGACTTGCCGCGTTTCTGTAACCGCGGTGGCAGAGGCTTGTCGGGGTGGGTGGGTTTGGTCTTGAAGCCGATGGGTGCCGACGGCTCGCCGAGCAGGCCCCGTTCGGCCAGCAGCGCCCTCAGACGCACAAAGTACTCGGTGTCCGGCTTCAGATGGCACAGCCGCAGCTGATTGCCCTGATCGGGTGTGCACCTGCAAACACTCATGCTCACCAGGTGCGACGCACTGTTTCAATACAATCGGTACAAATTTAGATGTTACGGTCCCAGATGTGTCTTTCAAGCATTTCAACAGTCCAGTCCGCGCTTTCAATACAATAATATCATCGATTTGACTAATGAGGCGTTTCCAACGCAATCGAGGCGTATCACAACAAGGGAGCAATTTTGTCGGTTAGTGAAAAAGTAGATCATAAACCTATTTATTTCACGATGTTACGGTCGTCGCGAAATGGGCTTTATTGTGAATAAATACAAATCCTGTTTTGAAGAACAAATGAAAGGACCAGTTTTTAAAATCACATTAGAAATTATTTTACGATCTGTGCGTAACATTCTGTTAGAAGCGTTTCAATGTAAATTGCGTGGGATAGATGAAATTAGCATACCGATAGTTGCTGAAGATGCGACCATCGGGCCTGCCTTCGAACAGGACGATCTCGTAGGTGAATTCGGAGGCGTCGATCTGAGGGAAGGGGCCGCCAGGCGCCGACGCCTCGGAGGTGTCGAGCTCCTGCCAGCTGATTTCGGCCTCTCGTGAGCCGGCCTCGAGCACCTGGGGCGACTGTATCCGGTTGAGCATGTCCTTGATCTTCTCCGTCTCCTCGTCCTCGACGCACGACGCGCCCGACTGGCTGTTCTGGCTGGCATCGTGTTCCTCGGCATAGCCGGCTGCAACAAGCCCGAGGTCACGCGCCTTTCCGCAGTGCGCGCGGGCGCAAAGCACACTACCGTCTTGCGAGAGTTTGCCGGGTCGCGAGGTGGTGCCAGGCGGCGGCGACCAATGGCTTCGTACTTGCACGTAGGCGTGATGGTAGCCTGAAACAGCTTCGGGTGATGTTCCTCGTATCATCGCGAACAGGGCCCAACAAGACCGTGCACTAAACTGTGCGTCGATCGATACGCAATAAACGTGCTCGTTATCTGCGAGTGCTGCCTGCGACGACTGACTGGGCAAACCGCTGCGCTCCCCATCCTTTGACTGTCGGCCACGTAGTCCACCGAAAACCCACCCCGCGCAGACCGACCGACATGCGCATGCGGCCGGCACGAATCTGCATCGAATTGCAATGCCAACGACGGCTTACCGGTAGGATCGTAGACGCCGGCGCAGACATGCTGCGGGTCCAAGTCGACCCCGACGACCTGGTGACCGGCGAACGGCATACCGGCCATGACGGGCGGCGGGAACGGCGGAACGCCAGGCGGGGGACTCGCAGCCTGCTGTATGCACGCGTGGGGAACGCCGTACTGCGGCGTCGGCGTTCCGGACGGCGGCACCGGCGTGTTCGGGTTGATCGTCGGCGGCGGGGGCACCGGCGTCGACACCGTTGGGACTCCGAACGGACCATTCTGAAAGAAATATCGTTCGCAATTGTACTGTCTGTTCGCGCAATTAAAGCATTACGATCATGCACAAGAAAACTATTCATTCGCTGTTTATGCAGGACTCGTTTTTCCGCATTAGGAGAATCGCTGAACAAGCGTTGTATTATCCAACTAATTGCAAGCTAAATACGACGCTGAATGCTTCATGAATTTACACCGTGCCAATTTTTCATCGTCAAGGATTGCCCGTGGGTTGCATAATTGTTCTCGCCAGTTCATTTTTAGCCGTCCGCCGATCGGCTTTCTGCTGCTATAATTGGCCGTTTATTTGCGGCCACGTACGCCCTTTTCTCTGCCGTGCGTGACTGCGGCCGGCTACTTGCTCATTTGCGAATTCGAGAGCCCCCAGAGTAGTGAATGGAGTGAGTGGAAGAGAGGGGGATGGAAGACGGTCGGTTAGCACGACCAGGACGGCGTCGGTGACTCAGCGGCGGTCGGCGGTGGGATGACGAGACGGTGCGTCCGGGCGCTGTTTGCCCGGCACGTGGCGGGTCGAATCGGCGGTCGTCTGCCCTGCGAGTTTGTCTGCTCACCTATCCTCCCTCCCTCCCCAACTCGTCGACGGTCGCAGTGCAAGCAGCGGAGGGCGCAGCGCCCCACAGTCTAAACACAGGCGAGCGGGTGTTTACTCAAAGGCGCCGACGCTTCCAGCTAATTCACCGCACTTAGCGCGCAATAAAAACCACCTGCCAGCGAGCCGGCGCTCTCGCCGACCAGACGGCCACCGCGCCGCTGAGCACCGCCACTTCCGCACTCGAGCTTTCCCCCCGCCCGCTCTCGGCCCCAACGCGCTTTGTCTCTCTGCCCCGTCCCCTCTCCGTCCGGCGTCCCCGCGCGTAGATGGCAGCCAGCGAAGGAAGCGCAGCAAAAACGGCAGGATGGAAAGTCGGCATGACGCAGGTGACACCCGGGGAGCGCTCAGCCGCGCCGCGAATGACAGCTCTGCTCGCTGCACTCTGCATACTTTGAACCGGAGCTGCTAATGCAGCCGAAACGACCTCCGACCCTGGCGGGGTTTGTACTGATCCGTTCGTGTCACTCAAGTAGTCGATGTGCGCGCACACACGCGGCGAAATGAGCTCCGCGAACAAGAACGAATGATTGCGGGTGTGTGGGCGAGGATCGAGCGCAACCGATTGCCCCGCTATTCATTCATAAATGCCCACGCGGTCCGATCCGCATGCATTCATTGGCCGCCGGCCCCCACCCCGAGGGCTTCTCGGACAGCTAAGACGTTCGCAGTCGATCGCTCACCGATACACATCACAAACAAATTACGTGAACGAAGCGTCCAGTGTAGGGAGGAGGGAAAAGACAGCGAGATTGACTTACGGGCATGAGTCCAGTGGGCGTTGTCTCGGGCGACAAGATGAGATGACGCAATATGCCGAGCTCGTCGACGATCTGCTGGATCATGTGGCCGGGAGGGACGTGTAGGGGTAATGCGGACGGCGCGTGACCGTTCTGGGAGACCATCCTGACGGTGGCCGGACCTGCAAGTGTTTCATGTTGATGTGAAGGATGGGTGCGTACGTGTGAGTTGCAACTCGACGATCCCGCCGAGCCGCAGACACCGGCGGCGGCTTAAACTGAGATGCGGAAGAGCGCCGGATCACCACTGAACGGCTTTTTGCCGCCGGCGTCTGTTGCAAGTAAAACTAGCGCGGCTGTGCTATTTGTTTTCAGTGATTGCAGACGACGGCCGGAAGAGGCGGCGACGGCGACCGCAAGATAGACGGTGGTCCCCGGCTGGAGCGTGCGAGCGCGGTCGGTTCCCTTCCCTTCGCCCGATGCTCGGCGAACGACGGGACTGGCGAAAAAACGGATGGCGCAGTGCCGCCGTGTGCCACTCGACGACCCGGTTGCACTCGCCAAAGCGGTCACTGCCGACTCTCCCTCGCTATTCGACGGTTTACAGCGCCGCCGCCGTCCGTCCTTCCGTCGTCCGCGCCGTCCGCCGGCGACGTTCTCCGCTGTCCGACCTCGTTCCGATCGTCGCTAGTCCGCCCCGCGCGTCGCTGCATCTCGTCGATGAAATACGACCCAGTAGGCGTTGTTACTCGGCCCACCGCCGCAACATTCGCAATAAACAAGCGTGCTTGCATCGCAATGCTCTCCCCCCTGTCGACCCCCCACCAACGAGACAACCACTAATGCATACGCTCGTCTTCTGCTCCGTTCCCTTCGCGCCGATCGCGCCGCGGCCGGCAATATTTATGCACATGGATGGCCGGACGAACGCGACGACGGCGTAGGCCTTGACACGGCCGTCGGATCGCGCGTGCCGTGTTTTGCGCCTTTTTCGCCGCGCAAAAATTGCCGGCGCGTTTCAAGGCGAACCGCCGGCGTCGCCGTCTCGCCGTCCCCCGACCGAAAGGTGAATGCACCGACCGCCGCCACACACCGAAACAGCTGATCGGACCAACGGGCGGACATGGCCCTTTACGTCAACGGCGTCGCATCGCGTCCGCCACACACACGCAGACGTCGAGTCCCCGCGGAATGCATTGCCATGCAGCATCCGCACCCCATCCATCCAACGTTCTTATCGCCCGCGGCGGCGCCAGCATTTACCCACCCTACGCCAACAAAAGCAATGACGGCTGTGTCAGCCTGCGAAAAGCCATCCGCTTTGTTCGCGACAAAAACGCTGATGCCGCACCGTGCTGATGGCAGAATGAGTTTTTATTTTTATGTCTACCCCACACGACGCTCGTCTGACCGCCGCAGCCGCCCACGCAAACAGCGCGCATACGAACGCCATCGATCGACCGGCAGACGTGATGAGTGTGGGCGGCGTGGACAAGCAACCAGTCCGTTACCAAACAGCGCGTGGAAGAAAGCGAAGGCGCGCTCGGCCGCAGGTGTTCGACTACCGAAGCCGACGAAGGCGGTGGGCGGCGCGGGGCGCGACAGACGACAGCCATTAGCAGCGTCCGGGTGGTGTACGTCATTCGGTCATTATAGTCGTTCGAATTATCCGCCCCGCGCCCCATTTCGATCGATGAATGAACAGCGAGACAAGCGCGCCGTCCCCTCTACTACGACGGCGGTCGCTTGCCGTCGCGCCGACGCGAGCCGGCAGGCGGGGGCGTGCGTGGCGACGACCGCGGAACCGAACCGATTCCGCCCCCGATCCCGATCCCGAGGCGGTGCGATTGCATCGTTTCCTTTCGTTGGTTGGATTCGGAATGGTGGGTTTCCATCGGCCCTGCCCAGTTCACTGGGTCAGCGCCGACCGGTGGCGGCCGACGCGCACTTTGCAACGGCGGCAATTGCCGTCTTCTACGCCATCACGTGCACGGCGCCAATCGGCCACCGATTCGTCGCATTCCGATGCCCACTGTGATCGATGCGCGGTCGGCGACTACGGCCGCCGTCGACGCACGGCCGGCCGACAAAGACGGCGCTCTGCCCGCAAACACCACTCACCGCTGATCTGCTGGATGTCCGAGCCGACTCGGATGGCCAGCGTCTCGCCGGGCTGCACGTGCACATACACATCGGAGGACGTCCGTTGCGGACCGCTACTAACCGGACCGGCCGGCTGCGACTGCGGCAGAGCGTCGCCCGGACTCGCCGAGTTCCGACCGCCCGTCGTCGAAGACGTCGCCGATGCGTTCTGTCCCGTCGTGCCCGTCGTTGAGCTGCTCATGGGTCCGTTGGTCGACGGCTGGCCGTTGGAGTGGAGCGGCGCGCCGGTCGGGCCGCCGTTGGTCGTTGGACGGTTCTGGCAAATGTCGACCAGTTGTCCGGCTGAGCTGACCGTCATCGTATAGAGCGGTGGCGGAGGGTGGTTGGGCACAGCAGACATAAGTCGAGGGTAGATGGACATTGGTGGCGGGTAGGCAGGCGTTACAGTTGCGGCGTAGTCGGTCGACCCGTTCAAAGACACCACAGATCCGCTCGCCGTGCTGCCCGTCGTCGCCGCTCCCAATGTGAGAACGTCGCTGGCTGCAGCCGATGTCGACGGCGTCGCTTGAATGTGCAACGGCGTTCGCTGGCGTTTGGGACTGCTCCTCGTCTTCACGCTGTTCACTGTCCTCGTGGGGCCGGTCGGGCTGGTGCCCGTCGACGACCCCTTGCCGCTGCTCGCAGCACTCTGTTTCGACGAAACAGGAACGACTGAAACGCATCCGTCACCCGAGAAGACGACCAACAAATGAGCTCAACTGACCGTCGATGCAGGCGGCCATATCCTCGGAGCCGCCATCGTGGTTAGAGGCGGAGTCGTCTGACACGCCGCCCTCCTGCTTCATGCCGCCCAAGCCGGAACTGGAGCCGCAGTCGGAGCCCTGGTTGCCGCGATGGCCGTTGGTCGCGGGAAGCGCCGTGGCGACCGGTGGGTCGAACGACTCGAACTGGGCGCGGTGTGAGCTGACGTACTGGTGGGCGGTAATGAAGGCGGGCGGACTGGCCGCCTGGACAGAGTAGGTGGCCATGGGGCGCCCGGGACGCTGCGAGTGGTGCAGTGTCCGGGAAGAAGAGCGACGAAAATCAGCGGGTTCTCTTGACGTCAGACGGCCAAGAGCGGCAGCAACTGAGCATGTCCCGTCGACTCTTAATTAGTCGACACTCAATGCCGTGGGGTGCAACTCCTGAACGCAATTTGCTGTTTAGCATCAATGACGACTTGGGTTCGCGCGCGACGTCCGCCGACGGAATGGCGGCCGAGCGAAGAGAAAAGGACGGCGACACGACGGACGAGATAAGGCGACGAAAGCGATCGCGGCGCCGACTGACGGAGCTGTGCAGAGACCCTGTTTACATGACCCGTTGAGACGGTGAGCAAGAATGGGCAAAAATCTGGTCGCGGTGGTCGCTCGGCTAAACCAAACAGGTCTGCGCGCTGTTTGCGCTAGAGGCGCACAGTGCAGACGGCGGTCAGTGCGCGGCTGGTCATCGCGCGAGATCGAACGACCCAGCGGGCGCAGACAATGACTGGGGAGAAGCGGAACCGGCTGGCACGGGACTAACCGGTCCCCTCAAAAAGCCAACCGTCTCGACCAAACAACGGCTTCATCACACGCATTACCTGCCTAATCCGTCCAATCGCCTCGCCGACCCGCAGTGCCCGGTGGCCCCCGTCGTCGCCCATCCGCCATGCGTCGGTCGTCGTGGTTCGCAGCCGGTTTGTTGCGCCAGAGAAACCAGGTTGCGCCCACCGCGCACCGACACCGCCGGCCCGGTCAAGTAGCGCCGTTCTTTCGTCTACGCCGACTACCCGCACGGCGCCCAAAAAACCGCCCGGCTCCATTTGTTCCACATCCACCAACGAGAGCACATGCACCCATCCATCCGGGTCCATTTGCTACCACCGCCCGGCCTACCTACCGCGCACAACCTAACACTCTTCCCACCAGATAAGACAGCGACGATCAAACACCGGCGGCAAGAACAAGCATTATGCGCTGTCTACAAGCGCGCATACCCACCGCTCTCCCCGGTCAGACCGCAGCAGACGCGGATTTAGTCGTGTTCGGAACGCGAATGCAGCGATGATGACGCATTCTCCAAACATTCTCTCAGTCGCACTCCGATGTTCCTGGACTGAAAAACGAGTACTACGTGACTTTGCCGACAACCTGCGGCGTTGAGCCAACACGTACTGGACGATCGCCGAACTGACAACAACACGAGAACACATTGCAATTGGGGGTGGCGGAGGAGAATCTAGTTGGCCGAGCAAGACAGCCGACGCGTTGGCACGACGAAACAGCTCGCAGCGACTGCGACGGAATGCGGCTGTGGACGAACCATGCAGATGCGTCGGCGGCCGACGTCGCCCCGTGGCAGATAGGGCGAGAATGAATGGCGAGGCGGCTAGCAATAACGAATTCGAGCAGCAGCAGCGCTGACGCGGCCTCGACTGGCTCGTTCGGTCGCAGCGCACCGCACCGCACGACGTGGTCGGGGCTCGGAGCCGCGACCGGCCAAGCAACGCTAGCAACGGTCGGGCATGCGGGCGATCGGGCGCAGAATGCGCGCACTGGGGACCAGTGACGTCGTCCAGGCTGCTGCAGCACAACCTGCGCGACTCCACGCTACGTGGCGCCCTGTTTGCACAGCGTTAAATGCTGTTTCCGGGTGTGGCCCATTCCGCACATTGACGTCACGACCATCTTGTGCGCTAGGCCCGTGTCCCGCAACGATTTCCCCTCAACCGTAATCCAGCGCTCTCCAAGTTGCTCGGGTCGATTAAACCGGGACAGCGAAGGCATGCTCGTCATGGTCAAAGGTGGCATGTCGGCGTCATTCACCCTCAACTAATCATAAAGACTTCGACGCGATAAAAGTCCAAAACGGTCGTAATCGTTGGGAAGTGACAAGTTAGCAATCAAATAAGGTACTTGCGCTGTCCAATTCTCACTATCGATGTTGCAGTCTCTTTCAAATCTGCAGGAATAAGCACCGGCCTATCCAGATAAAGCAATGCCACTCTTAGGCAATAGACATAACTCAGTGCTACGAAGCATTTTAGCATGTTACCTAATGATCTAGTAACCAATGCTTTCCGCAGAAGAAATCATCTTCCTGGTTTAGTGAGTTTAGCAAAGCGGAATGCAAAATGAACAGATCAGAATTGACCGGGTAGCACAGCAAAATTGTTTGATCCAGTTCAACTAGTGTGCTGTTTAAAAGAGGCAAGAGAAAAGGCTAACCGTTATTTACGCCCTTTTTCGCCATCTTCTCCTTGTTCTTCGAAGGCATTATTTTGCTGTCAAGTGTCACTGTCTCGTCAGCGTGGCACGTTACTATTTTCAGATTTTCTGCTGAAGTGAAAATCAATATCACGAATGCATCGAATAAAAGTACGTAAATAGCATTGAAGAGCGAAGTTTGAAGCACCGTTGAAAAATCATCAACACAACGTGTAAGAATCATGAATAATACTTGTCTGATGAATAGCTTACCTCGCAGTGTTTAGAGCCCAAGGCAGCTCGTTAAGCTCGTCTTTTCGAAAGACAGAACCAAAAATAAACTAACCTCGAAGACCAAAAAAATTGAATTGTAGCTTGCCAAAAGTGCGTTTTTTAAAACGACTTTTTTACCGTAAGTAGGATAAGTAAAATTACGGTACGTTAGGCCTGCAAAAGGCCTGATTGTGCTGCCAATTCAAATTCCAACGATTGAGTTGAAGTATAATCAGGCCTTTGGCAGCAATAGCGGTGGTCTGAAAGAACGGACGTCTGGTTTTGCTAGCTTTGAAAATGCTTTTCGTGACCCCCATTCGCGTGGTCATCTTCCGCGTTTCGTTGTTTCGATTTCTGTCTTTTGGGGATTTATATGACTGTTCAAAATTGGCATTCAGACGTGATCAGCATGGTGCCAACTTCTTCTGGTTCTGCGACACCTGAAAGTGGTCCGCCGCCGCCGCGGTTGGCGTTGTCGATGAGCGGCTGCGGGTTTCTGGGCTCGTACCACTTCGGCGCAGTCATGTGCTTCCGACGTCACGGTTCGCAAATGCTTCAACGGGTCGTCCGATATTCCGGTTGTTCTGCCGGTGCACTCGTCGCCGCACTGTGCGTCCTCTGTCCTCACAAGCTTAATGTAAGCGCTTCATTTATTCTCTTTTGCAATCCATCAATTTCATTTCGAGCTAATTAATGTCTTGCCTATCGGATAGAACCCTTGAATTCTTCACAGAAAAGGTTCGCCTCTTATGACAAACTCTTCCATAATTTTACACTGAGTAGAATATATTTAAACATTTCGTGCAGACTGTTTTCTCAGACTGATTCATAAACTTCGGTAGCTTGTTAAGCTGTCAATTGTTCTTCAACGTTCTGTCCTCCGGTTGCTTATTACACCAAGATGCGCGATTTGGTCGTCGACGCCGTTTTCCTGATTTCTGGTATTGTGAATTTTAGGAAGGACTGAACGTGCTCTACCGACTAGCCGATGAAGTAAATTCGATGCCATTCGGCGCGTTGTCCCCCGGCTTCGCGCTGAGCGAGCGCCTCAAGGCTGTGGTTGCTGATCACCTCCCCGAGGACATTTCGAGTGCGACCGGTCGTTTATTCGTCTCGCTAACGAGACATCGAGACAGGACCAACTTTCTCGTGTCCGAATTTTCGGCCAAAGACAATCTGCTGCAGCATTTGATGGCCAGCTGTTACATTCCCATGTATTCGGTCGGAATGAACGCCTATCCGCCAACAATTGACGGAGAGGTCAGTTTTGATGATTTGCAGCAGACGAGTGCAATCTTCGCTTCAGGCGTACATCGACGGCGGTTTGAGCGACAACCTGCCAAGGTTTACCGACATTCGCACTATCACGATCAGTCCATTCAGTGGCGAAGCGGAAATCAGCCCCCACGACTTGTCCATGTTCACCGGTACCGCCTTCGATTGGACCATGAAATTGTCCAATCAAGAAATGAAGGTATTTTTGATCAATCTTTGCTTTTTTGCCCGGCGGAAGCAAATGAACATTGCGACCTAATGTTTTTCGGCTCTGTTGAGAGTGTTATCGTATTTTCTTTGCAATATTACCACAGCTTATTTGCTAACGGACTGATCGTGATAGTACTAACGGCTGAGAAACATTGTTCTAGGTGAACCTAAAGAATATAGTGCGTGGTGCGCATGCTTTGTTTCCTCCGAATCGAAGCGTACTACAGCAATACTACGACATGGGGTTCAGGGACGCAATGAAATTCCTGCTCGACGAAGGCTGGTTTGAACGGATGGAAGGCACACAGGTATGAGCCTTCTTGGGCTTCCACACGGCGTTCAGGTCATTCGGTGCTCTTTTCTGCCGCTCTGCATTGCTCTTCTGCTGCTGCAATGGCGTCGGTATGCCTTCTTTGGTCATTTGGCCTCTTGCGCCATTAGTTGTGCAAAATTTTTCAGGTCGATACAGTCGTTTATGCAGAATCTCCAACAAGTGCTGTGTTTTTATAGTTCGACAACGGAAGCCTTCCCTGTTCGCACAGCTGGCAAACAAGGACAATTTTTGTCAATGCAACATCGTCTTCTGAAAATTACTGTGCTGGAATTTGCCTTTCTTGCATATAAACAAAGTTGACACAGTATTTTGGTTTCTTTGAATAAAATGGATTAATTTTGTACTGTTTGACTGATTTTATTTGTAGCGCAATAATGCACGCATCCTATTGAAAGGCTTGTCGGTTATCCTGTCGTTGTTACTGAACTAGTATGTGTTATTTTATTAGTAGAAGCACCTTAATTGGATTCTGCGACCAATGTCGATGGTGACGGTGCTGACCAGGAAGTTGTTTGGCCTCTTTCACTCGCTGGTCGTCTGCTTCAAGCGAGTGCTGTGCTTCCTAAAACCTCGTCGACGATCTGATGCCTCTCTGCCGTTCACTGTCTCTTCACAAGACCCCGTATATTCACTGGACGGTCTCACATCCGAGATACCCAATGCGCAGACCTGGGATGGCTGGTCTGACAAACCGTTCTCCAATCCGGTCGAAGACAAAATCAACGAGTACCGTAAGAAAGTAGCGCTTGAACGGGAGCAGATGGCGCGTAGGCTAACACAGGGTGATGATGAAGAACAGGAGCCAGACTACTTCAACGAAATGAGGCCAGAAGTCAAAAAAGCGAAAAAGGTACGTCGTCCACCTTTTTTTGGTACGGAAATTTCTATATATTCGCTTTCAGATTTTATTGAAACAGAAGCAGCAGACAAATCGGCGCGATCTCTTTTCAGTCTCGACTGAGCCAGATATACCGGTAAGGATTGATTTTTCTGCTTTTGCGCGTGCGACTTCCAATAGTTGCTTCCTTCGTGGAACGCCAAATGGTACTACATCGTTTTACTCGTAAAAAGCAACTGGCATATTGTACAAAGCATGCGACTTCAAGCTGAAAATAAGCTCTCTTGGTTGATCAATGGCAGTTATGCGGGCTGCACACTGGCCCAGAAGCAACGCGCGATGACAGTAAGCTGATCGAGGCAGGGCAGAAACGTGAAGTCGACGGTCGGCAGGCCAGCTCGCGGATTGCACAGTGGTTTGCATAGGTCTCGATCTTCCTCGAAGACGCCAAGCGCGCTGCAGCACTTCGTGTGGTCCTTGTCGACAGCCGCGCACTTGATCAAGCCGCCAAGTTCCTCCACTGGGCATCGACCGCTCAGCGCCGCACTGATCAGCTGCAAGGCATTTTAGAACTAGTTGCTGCAGTCTTTTCTCTTATCATTCGCTCGCCTTGTCTCTATTGATATCATAGTTACAGAGTTCTTGACAGCCAGGCGTCAACGCGCTGCAACAGGTATGAAGACGACTATTTGCTTCGGATTTTCCGACGCATGGCTGCCATCCGGGCTGTCTCGGGCATTGCTGAAATGTTTGCATTATTGTAAACTAGAGGAGATAACTTGCCTTTTTATCGGCGCTCGTCCGAGGCGTTTTTGTCGCCGACGGCTGTCGGTCGTTCAGCTCTGGTCCCTGTTTGGGTTTTTTTGTCCATGACGGTTCTGGTCGTGGCGGAAAGGATGATTTTTCACCCGTCTTTTTCTTATCATCTGGCAAGTCGTTGCTTGATTCGACTGGTCGTAACTTTGGCGCAATTTGTTTGCCGTATGAATTCGGCTCTAGTCTTAGTGGCTCTTTCACTTCCGTCTGAATATATAATATAGTTAATCAGATGGGGGTTGCTTTCGTGACGCTCGCTCACTGCGCTGCTGAACAGTTTCTGCATGAGTCGGATGTGGTTCTGCCGCTCATACTTGGTTCTGCGCAGCAGCTTCGAACGACTCGACCGCAACAGCAGTAGGCGGAAGTCGTGCATTTCTTCATCGACCATCTTGGCAATGTCACATGTTGATCGCTCTCTTTCTATGGCGCACACTTCAGCGCGCAATTCCAAACTGGCCGGTGGCGATTTAGGATTTATGAGTATGTCTCTGATGACCGTTTCCGTGGTTGGATCAGTGTCCAACTCAGTAGTAGGTAGGTGAGCCAGTTGGTCGATCGATGACCTACTTGTCCACTGACATTTGCCTGCAAACGAGTGTGCATCTTCTTTATTGATTGGGCGAGTATAACGCGAGCGATAATGCCGTACTGATCATTGATGCGAGGCTGACGCAGCATCTGAGCAGTAGCCTGCGCTGGGCGTCGATGCGCACGCCGGAGATGAAGCTGCGGCTGCCACTGGCGTACTGATGCCAGCCGGCGCTGTCTCGACAGGACGGCGCCCATTGACACGACACGGAGCAGTCTTCCGAGACGAACGTTTTACACTGCGCACTGAGCGATCCGTCGACGTCACGTGTCGCGGCGGTCAGCTTTCGTCCTACTTGACAGAGATCCAGGGCGGCGGTTACGACTGCCAATGATGAGCAGACGACGACGAAAGAGAGAGTCAATGGGGGCGAATGGCGACGCATGTCAGCGGTGAATCTTACTACCGCCGGCACAGCTGGAGGACGGATGGCGCGAATTGTGGTGCGTAGTGTTCGGGGAGGGAGGATCCGGGCGATTCGGACGCCGACACCGGCGCTGATCGGTGAAAACTGGCTCCAGTCTGCATTCTTCGATGGCGTTGCACTTTTGTTCGCGTCTATCTCTATCTATCCCCACACCGCCGATTTCGCATCGGATGAGTTGGCACATGTCTTCGCGCTATAGACAGGTCGCCCACATATCCCTTTCGTCCGCGCAGTCAGTCATGGCCTCATTGCAGATGGGCGCTGTGGACGAGCTCGGTTTGATTGAAGACTCCACTGCGTCGACCGCTGCCGACGATGCCTGGGGCGATATGGATGCCGATTTGGACGTCGATTCTGTGCTCAAAGAACAGCGCCACCGCGACCGCCTCGAACGGCAGCAACGCCGAAAGGCCGAGCACGAGACTCGGCATCATCAGACCGGCCAGCCGAAACGGCTCGAAGCAGTTCGCATCTCGTTTGACTCTTAGTATCATCAACTATCTTTTGCCATCGTTGCACCTACTTCATGTTGTGTTGTTGTTGTTCTGCTCTTGACTGACGGGCGACCGACTGCATATCAGCAACTATGCGTTGGTGGTTTGTTGCGCAATGTGATAGCGTGGGACGAATTTGATGATTTCCGTCCGTGTTGTGAATATTTCTGGTGGGGTGTTTCTTTTTGTTTCTGCTTCTGAATCGTCATTAGGAAACTTGGATAAGCAACTTTGCTGCACTTGTCTGCCTGTCCGAGCAGATCAACCAGCTTACTATGCAGTATACAGTCACCAAACAATCTTTTCCACACGAAGCTTGCCGTTGACTGCTTCTTAGGACATTATGACTGGTGCTTTGGGATTCCAAATAAACAGCACGCCAGAGACTGTAAAATGAAAAATGTTCGAGCAGTTGGCCGCCGAGCTTTAAGCGATTACCAGTCGTACACCTCATCACTTGGTATTTCTCTTTATTCATCAACGCATGAACATTTCATCTTTGAGTACTCTTGGTAAGCGAAATACAGCAACGCTCTGTTCATGCGACTAGACAATTAAAGAACCTTTACCGGCTACTTCATTTCTGTAACTTAATTACTTTTATTTACAACACTTTGGCAAAGAGTCATCGGATTCGTGATGATAATGCTTTGAGCAGATTATATTCACCTGATCGAAGTGTGAGGCGTAAAATGTGCAGACCAATCAATGTCATGAATGTCAGTAATGCAATTAAAATAGCTAGAACAACTGACAGCATCCAGATGGGAACGCGCACTGTGGCCAGATGGTCATTCGAATCCATGGAAACACCGACTTTGCTCTGTTCGTAATCGTACTCGACGGGGTGAACAGTGCTTGATGGAGATTGAATTGCCTTGTCATTCGATTCGCTTCGCGTCACTTCAATGGTCGTCCCATCCAGGTAGGTCAGCGGCACTGCCACGGTATGCGGCTGCTCAGTAACTCCATTAGTGCGTGTCGTTGTTTGCGATTGAGTAGCATCAGTCTTCTGCATTGCGCTGTCAACGAACTGCGTGCCAGGAGCAAGTTTATTAGCAATTGGTGACGCTTCTTCCTTGTTGATCGCGGTGAGCGTTAAGTGACCCATTACGCTGATTGCTGTTGATGTTGACATCGTGTTCGATACAGCTATTGTCGCACGCGAGGTTTCCGTTCGAGACGATGCCGATTGCTGACGGTTTTGCGACGATTCCGTTCCTCGTTCCAATTGTTCATTGCCTGCTGTGCTCGCAGCCGCATCTCGATTTAATTTAGCAGGCCATGTTCGTGCCGTTGTAGTACCGCTAGCCTCTTCACTTGCTGAAGTGAAAATTCGTTTTCGTTCAACAATGCGCGTGACTACTGTTTGTGGTGTACGAGAGCCTGCAGCGGCATTCGTTGGTTCTTTGCCATCAATAGTTTCAAATGGTAGTATGGCGATGGATGCTTGCGGCGGCGTGGAGGTAGCGCCCCTGAGCACATTGAGCGCATGTAATGAAGACGATTGATCGAACGACGTCTCCGTCGGCTGATCGAATTCTCCTCTTGAATAGGTTATCAACGCATCGGTATTCTTAGTCGGAGAGGCGTCTGTTGCGTCAGTCGGTGTTTGGCTAGTGATTTGTCGATCGGCCAACGACAATCCATCGTTCCTAAACGGTGCTGTCCGCCTTATTGCTGAGTCAGCTGACGCCGTGGCAGAAGTGGTCGTCCTTGCGGCCGCGACTTCTGTTTGCGCCACCGCCGTCGGCTTGGTCGATTCGTTCACAATCCTCTGTTCACCGAGTTTTTCGACTACCGCTGCAGTCAATGATCTCCTGTCAGTAAGAAGTACTGAATCGGAGGTAATGGTAGTCGTGCGTCGGTCTACTTTTGATGACGGAGCAACCGTCAAAGTTGTACTCGAATATAGGTGAAAGTAGTCCGTCGGTCCCTGCTTTGCTGCAGTCCATCTTGTTCTATCGTCCTTATTCAGAAATCGAGATAATTTTTCTGTAGTACCAGTCAGAACTACCATCGATGGCCTGTGATCATGCGTGCTAATTGCTGTAGAATCGTCAAACCTGTTCCCCACTGCGGAAATTGTCGACGTATAATCACTGTTTTGCAAAGATACTGTAGTGAGAGGCTTAGTTGTTTCTTTTGGTGGTGTAAGTTTGTCGGATTGTTCCTTATCCGTGAAATAAGAAATGACGCCCGCCGCCTTTCTCGGTTGGCAATCGAATTCATCTGCGCAGCGAAACATTGCGCATCTGAACGATTCGCTTCGGAACGATACGGATCGGCAACCTATACAGGAAAAATGGTCGTTAAATAGTTTATATGCGTGAAAAAACTGGACTTGCCTGTTTCGCGGCTGTGACGGCAGCAAAATGAGAGGCATGTGCTTGCGTCATGGAGCAGCACTTCTCGTATGAATTTGCCCGACAGCGCCACATCTTCGTGCGCGTAATTGTGTGGGCAGCTGAGAATGGAAAATTGCGACAATGGCGTTGAGACGGGCGTTGCCAACGCTCTGCTTGTGCTGCTGTCGAACGGAGGCGGTGGAGTTGTGGTCGGTATGGGGATATTGAAAAATAGGTAGCTGTTGACACTATTTTTCACGTTCATCGGTAAGCAGGCGATATAGGCGCTGCATCGAAACAGTGAGCAACTGCTCGTATTACGGTCGAAAGAAATGGAGTCGCAGCCACCTGAAATTGTCATTTTATTAGCATCATGTCTCCGTCTGCCTTACCGAATCTTTTTGTGCGCTGTTTACAGCATAAATTGATACAGCTGGCCACATCCTTCACTACCAATTCCATGGTCAGTGTCTCGGAGTTTCTCGTCACTTCTTTGAAGGCGATAAATTGTCTCGCATAGCACTGATCGGATGCAATCGCATGCTGCGCTGATAAGAACGTCGTAATCGTCGCAAGTGTTAACCGAAAAACAAAGAGACGTAATAGGGTGAATGGTCCGATGCGAGCCATGATGTCGTAGTAAAGCGCTGGCATCCGGTAGGAGTAGGACTGAATGTTCTTTGGATGCGTCAGCTTGCAGGTCAATCATTTTGTCGACGCCCCCTGAAAAGTCACAAATTGGCGCGCTCGCTGAATATAATAACTGGCTTTGTGATGAAATGCTATGTAGTTCGATCGATTTTGCAGTAGGAGGCGGGTGCGGATGGACAAAGCACAGAAGGCCAGTCGTTCGTCTTATCACCCAGTGCGTATGCAGCTGCATGCGTGCGTCCGAACAGTGGTCGCAGGTGTTGTTCGCTGCGCTTAATTCAGCCGTCGGAACTTTAGAGCGTGCCGCTCGTGGTTTTAGACGTGTGGCTACGTGGGCGTTGTTTGGTTTTGGCGCACGTGTGGTTGCGGTCACGCAGCTTGTGACAAGCTGCTGACTTGGGCGCGCGTCGAGCTAGGCCCAATAGGGCGGCGGATCGATGGCTTCGGCGGTTCTCGCCTTCTCGTCGTCGAATACACAATCTCCTGCAGCTGTTGTGCGTGCGCACTGCGTGGAACAGGTGCGGGCGCCATGAGCGCCAAGACGCCGACGCCGATGGACTCGCTGCTCTCCGGCGACCGAGTGTTGCGCTCGGTTCAATCTGCGTTCGGTTGCCGCTCTCGTCTTGCTTATCAAATTAGCCTTCGAATCGGAGGAGGCGCGGCGTTTTCACGGGCCGCCGGTCGGACGAAAATCGATTGCCGACCGACCGGCGGCGCACAGCGTCGTCTCGCATCCACTTTCGATCGCGATCACCCGTGTAAATTTTTCGCCGTTCTCTTATTCCGTCGTTGCAGAGTCCCACACACACAGCGTCGTCGTCTGACCGTTCTCAATTGGCCGTGCCCCGTGGTCACCCCTTGCAACTGCTCTGCTGACCGACTGGCGCCTGGTCGTCGACAAGCTCGATCTCGTCGATCGATCAGCGGTCCTTTGGGGTTCATTCGGTGCGACATTGGAGCAGAGTCAATCGCTGGTCGGCCGATTGTCGCCGCCGCCGGGCCATTCGTATTGACGACGGCGGCGACGACACCATCGCGCATCAGTCGCTGCGTGTAGTTGGCGTCGAAACGATGCTATGGGATGCAAACTGTCACGCAGCACCAGCCAAGAAGACGTGAACCGCGTCAAACAGAGTAGCGGGCGCGGCAATAAGAACCGCAAACGCCTGTTCGGTTCTAAGCACGAGCGGCGTGCTGACGCCCCATCCTCCGAAGAGGACGATATTGTCGGAGGTGAGCTAATCTCTAGTAGTCTGCTTAGTAGATATCAATGACGATATTTTAGATGCCCCTGTCGGACCGATTGGTCGCCATGTGGGCCCAGGAAATTCGGTGCTTTCGAGGAGAGACACGCCGGCGGGCGGTTTACTGTTCGACCCACTGTCGAACGGGACGCACGACGGCCGACCTGGCGACTCTACATCGACCTCCGCCTTGCACAGCAACTTCCAGGACCGCCTCATCTCGTCGGGTGTTGCGTGCACGAAGCCGATTGGGTTAGTGGTTGATATCCTCTTCAACGCTGTGTATCTCCTTATTTGAGCAACGTGTTCTTTCGATTGCAGACAATCGATGGAAAGCGAGAGCCAGGCAGACTTTTTCCGTATGCTCGACGCGAAGATTGCTCACGTACGGATGTTCATGTATGCATCGACTTCTCAGACTGAGTTAACTTTTTCCAGGGCCGAGGGGGCGATTACGACCCTGAGTTAAGTGTAAGCTGATGCCTACATCTGCCAATTATTCGCTTGCTGTCGCGAGCTGCTCGCGACGTCACTCAGACACTGTGTTATCATCTTGTCTTCTGCCTGCTGGAACTAAAACGTCGTCTGCGACGGGGCGACAAGAAGTTGCCGCGGTGGGTGAAGAAGAGACCTCGGGTCGGTGAATCAAGCGGCTATGTGTGTGCGTAAAGCTGGCCGAAGACCAAATCGATCAGTCGCGGTCTCGGTGGTTCTTAGTGTTCGCCTGTCCAAGGGTCTTATCGATTTTTCGCCTGTCTCCCGCATTCGCCGCTATCAATGTTGGTAAGCTGTGGCCCCGTTTGCCTGTCGTAGTACGCTGTTCATTCGGATATTTATCTCTTGTTCCATCATGTTTCTCAATGATCTCGTTGGTGACTGGTGACTGATCCAATTTGACATGTTGCATCGCAGCTCTTGTCTGGCTCGTCTGACGAGACAAGAAAGTTGATTAGTGTGGTCAGTGTTTGCGCAAAAAGCATTTATTGACCGAACTCTGTCTGGTTCAGAAGCCGACATTAAGCAGCGGCATGCATCACGTGATCCACACAGCGTCAGCAAACACTTGAACGAACACAGCAACGAGCCAATACGTAAATTTTCCTGCATACGGAAATGCATTTCAATCGCTTTGCGACAACTGTCCATTAGCACAAACGCGTAGCTCAGTCCGAATCCGTCCAACGTCGACGAACGCTCGCGTGTCTACATGAGTTTCTCGAAACGTCAGATAACTGTAACGAAAGCCGTTCGTTTCTTGAATGCGCGCAGAATTAGGCAAATTAGAGCGTTCTGCAGAATGGCGAGCCGGACTACGACGACCCGGCCGATGTGCTGCGGATGGCACGGCTGGCTGTCAAGGAAGCCAACCAGAAGGCCGTCCGTATGCAGAACCACACGACGCAGCAGCTGGTCGAGCGCCTCAAGGACCTCAAGTACTGGTCGGCTGAACTTGATCGGTAAGTGAGGGGGCGTATGGCTCGCATTAATTTGAAATGACTCTCGACGGTCGTACGACTAATTAGTGAAATGCAAGACCTGAGCGAGGAGAACCACGAGCTGCTTCGGTATCTGCGCCGTGTGCAGCAATGTCTCGAGGTGACAAACGGGGCGGTAAAAACCAATCAAACATCATTGGCGGTGCGCCGAAAACACATTCCGCAAGGCGGAATCGCTGACCAAACGGACCGCGTCGGACTCGAATTGCGCAAGGAAACCGATTTGATCGGCGACTCGATTCGCCAAATCAGGGAGTTCGTCCTCACCGCCGAGAAACACGTGCGTTCCCCATCTAATGTACGGAATTGTGGAAACTTGATTAGAGTACGTTTCAGTCAGATGCGCACGAGCTCGCCAAGCAGCGCCTGATGCGCGACTGGACGCTCAAGCAGGAGGCCATCAATCTCGACAACCGCTCCGCTTCCATCGGCGGCGAATCGCGCACACTCACCGAGCGCAAGGGCACGCCCAGCGGCGCCAACTTCGACGACATCGACGACGGTCCCACGGCTCGCATGTCCGAGCACAGCGAGTGGGTCGAGAACACGGCGGCAAATTTGAACTTCTCGGCAAAGGCGCGTGCGCAGAGCAGAAAGCTTGTCCAGGTTGGCGTTTCTGAGCACATCCGTCTTGATGGCCCAAAACATAATGACTCCGTGCAGAGAGTAGTGATTGCTCTGCGCGAAATGGCCCAGCATATGCGCACACAGGCGTTGCAAGTGGAGGCGACACTGAGGGATAGCTCGAAAACGGTGACTGAGGCGCGCGACTCGCTCAACGCCCAAGTGATCGCTAAAGAGAAGGAAATACGCATGGCTGACGCCGCCATCACCGAGATACAGCACGCTCTCAGACAGAAAGGAGGACCATTGCAGGTGCCCATTTTTCGTTTACTTTTAGAAGACTGACTACGCTCAGAGTTGATGTGTCGTCAGGTGGCGCTGAGCAGGCAAAACCAGCGCCAGATGAGACCAGGCATCGAGCTGTGTCTCGACAAAGCGCAGCACGCTCTCAACGCCGAGCTCATGACGCTCAAGTCGACGCTCTTGACCCTCGAACACCAGCTGGGTGAGCATTGCCGCCGATTTATGGTCCAACTTCAATCAAACCCCTCTATAGATAATGCACGCGAAGGTCGAAAACGACTCGACCAGGAACGTCGAAAGTTAATGGCAAAGCAAGAAGTGTTTGTCCACAATTTGAAGATTGACCACGAAATATTGCGCATGGTCAGAATAACTTATCCTCAAGAAATTCAACTGTCTGGGTTTCTGCTGACCGAGAAGAAGATGCATGATTAGATCGAATACACGACGTGCACAAACTATTTGAGCACAACCTACTCGAGCACAAAGTTCAAGCGGCGGGCGACCGCGTAGTTTGTTAGCTGAGAGAAACCCTTATGGTATTGTAAACACAGTCTATCGGTTATCAGTGTTGCACCAGTCCCGCCATATGATGCAAAATGTGACGCAACTGTGACGTGAAAATAGCTTGACACTTATTCATTTTACTGGACCAGAAATTCTAGAGATTACAAAGCTCGTATATGCAAATTATGTGTATTGCGGAAAAGTGGGCGATCGATCAATCACTGGCGGTGTGGGTGGGGATTTGGTCAGCGGGTTCATTATATCTCTCGAGTAGATCCGCGAGTACCACCAGAGCATCATCGACCACTTGAACGTCATCCAGCACCACACAGCCGTTATCCACAAGTTTTCACCCATCAAACCCTCGTGGGTGAGATTCTGCCCGCGCACGCCGGCGACCACCAAGCAGGCGACCATTCCGGCCAGAGAGGCGATCCAGATCAGCAAGCCTAAAATTCAAAGAGATGTCATTGCTGAATATTGGCTGAAGGCTAACAAGCTTACATGAATAGCCAACAAAGGAAAACTTGGCCTTTGACCAGTAGGACAGCTTGCCCTTCTTGTACCATATGTGGAAGAGCATGAGCAGTGTGGCGAAAATAGAACTGACAAATGCGAGCGTCGTGGCACTGACGTTGTGGTACTGGACGCCGAAGACGGTGCCGGCCATGATGCCGGCACTAATGCCGATGATAGCCCATGCGATGCGCACCTTGATGCCGCAGAGAACCATTGTGTGCAGCGGAAGAGTTGATGAGGTGCACAGCCCAGATGCAACAGTGAACAGTGCTCGTCTCAGCGTCGCTTTTTATTTTGAAGTCTGCTCGCGTATCGATGACAAAGTTTCACCTGATAAGATCAACGCTGAGTTAGCTATGCGACGCGCGGCAGTTATACTGCTCACTTACGTGTTTGTCTATTATATGTCAGCATATTAACTGTCGCAAAATATGTGGCTTTACGTGTTGTACACGGTTGCCGTTCTCGTTTTTTATTTCTTTCTCAAGAAAGATCCGCCAAAGGTGAATGGTGTCTACTCTCAACCAACCAAATTCTACTGGATTAAGTTTTACATTTTTTACGTGTTGTTGAATTTGCGACAACGCAAGGCTCGTCAAAACAACAATGCTGCTTCTAAAGAAGAGGATCAAGCGAACGCCGACCTGCATCAAGGGGGTTGGGGCAAAGAAGGCGGTGGTGGAAAGAGATCCGCTAAACTGCTCGAACAGATGCACCGTCTGCCCCCTGGCATGCCCAAAGCGGCCGACGCAGTTTACTTCAACGCGGCTAACATGGACGGATACTACTTCTCGGTTGGAACCGCCCACCGACCAAATCGCATCATGAACACTTTCTTCATTTTGCGAGTGCCGGGGTTGGGTATTCTTGAAAACATCCACATGCCCAGTACTAATTTACCGGTAATGCCAATCTATTGCGCACAATTTTATCAGAAATATCAGAATATTCACTTAGGTGGACGACGTGCCTGATACGTACGCTGCAAAAGGCGTGACCGTCAAGTGCCTCGAGCCAATGAAAAAATGGCACATCAGCTACGAGGGGCCAATGCAGTTGAACAGGAACGTTAAAAAGCCCGTCAACGCGAACATCAAAATGACCTGGACCAACTTCGGTGACTATTTCGACTTCGACATGGAAAACTCGGCGGAGTGCATCGCCCGAGCGATCGCGACGGAACCCTGGTCGCGCGCTATGTTCAAACGTCTTCAAGCCACCCACCAGACGCACTACGAACAGTTCGGCGACATCGAAGCCACCATCAAGATTGACGGCGAGAAAGAGAGATGCGTGCAGATGCGCAGTATGCGCGATCACACCATAGCCAACCACCGGAATTGGGGCGAATTACGCAGGTATTCTCGTCGAGAAACACTACGCACGGATTGACAGATTTAGTTTTTTGCAGGTATATCATGACCATTTTTCATTTGGAAGATGGCACGTGCATTCACACATCGGTTATCTCAATGCCGGACACGGTGTTCTCCCGGCTCGAGTTGGGCTATATGGTCATGCCTGACAAGCGCAAGTTGGCGGTCGACCGCATCGATCTCTCTCTACCCGACCTGGGCGAAGACGGTCAAGTGCCAGAGTCGTTCTCGTACGCCTTCTTTGCTGGCGGATTGCGCTACGACGTCCAAGTGACCATCATCGACTCGACCAACTTCGTAATGGGCTTGGAAAATGGCGCCGTCGTACACGAGAATATGGCGGAATTCGTGTGCAACGGTGTTAGAGGTGCAGGCTTCACCGAATGGGAATACAAGAACGGATACTAATTAAGATTAGAATTTAGGTCCTTAAATATAGTCTGTCTTTCTCATAATGAACTCTCTAAAATCAGAAAAAATGTTAGGCATGCAAGCAGCGTTGTAAGAGCGAAATATTGCATTTAAAAATTAGGAAAGCGATCAATAATATGGCTTGACAAAGTTTGTTAAAAGAGCGAGTTGTTAAACGCGTTCGTTACAAGGATTAATTATACCTATTCACCAGCGAGCGTTATTTCAGGGAAATTGTCTGTTGTTGAAGCAGTAGTTGCAGCTCAATAGAGAATTCGATGAACAGCTCTCGCATTTCTGCTCGTTTTGCATACATGACGCCTTGAAAAGAGCGCTTACGATATCCACATTTGCAAATTGTATTAAATGAATATGTGCATGCAACCGTGTTCTCATCTTGATTGATAGTCGTTTCGACGCCGCAGTCGATGGTGTCATGATTGCTCTTCTCCAATGCAACAAACAATTTAACAAACAGAGCCCTTAAGCCAGTCGCGTGGAATTGTAGGCATGAAGTCGCTCCTTAAATGCCTGAAAAAATGTTCAGGTCGACTATCGAAGTTCTAAGTACGATACGTCGATTTCAGTATTTGCAAAATTTTTCTTTAGCAACATTGAAGGTCTCTAAACATTTAAACAAGGCCTTAAGATAGGAGAACTGAAGCAGAACATGAACTAACTCATCGCCTTTCGAAGTGAAGAGGACAAGCGCGAGTAAGATGGCCACATGATTCAGTCCAAGTGTGCGCCACATATCGACAGCCATTCGAATCGACCGAGAGTAGCAGTCATCTCTGCTGCGCATAACTTCGATTGCCAACCTGGCGCACTCATGTCATAAATCGTAAACGTTCCTTTACTGTATTGACTTCTTAACAAAAGATTGATTGAACTCGTACAACTCGAGCTTGAAATACACTGGCGATAATGTCGTCGGGTTAAGTTGAACCGACGTAGCCGTTCTGCGGACGCCTTATTAGAAGCGAACGAAATGAACAGGTTATTAATTGAACTAAAGGGCAACTATTTGCAGCTGTTTGTGGAACCGGTCGCATACCTAATCCTGCGTCAGACATGAAGATTGAGACTTGGGCTTGCCCTTCCTATCAACATTCTCGCTACTACGTGGTGAGAAAAATTTAAGGTTTACACTTGATATCAGAGATGTACCTGAGATCGTAAGTTGGGGGGGGATGGTCCAGGGTTTTTTTACCTTCGCTTCGGCCGAAAATGATAAGGGAGACCCTTGCTTCATTTTTGGGCCTGTCCGGGTTGAGGGGGTCCAGCCTACCCCTAAATTTCCCCAAGTACATGTAGTGGGATCCGAAAACGTTTGGGATACCTTTTAGCTATAGGTATAGGTAGCAAATCATCCTCGTCATAGTTAGGGCCAGCCCAGTCCCGTGTGCATGTCTACCTGACAGTGTCTTCGTTGCGAAGTGTACCGGCATTTTACAAAACATGAACGTGTTTGAAGACTGAGGAAGTAACTGGTAAAAGTGTACTTCAAATAAATACTGTAACAATTGTATCACTAACGGTCCATACATATCGTGACGTGCACGACCAATCTAGCTGAAGAAATGAAGCAAAATCAAGCAAAACTCCTGGACAACGTCTCGATCTCTGTTGTGCGTTCATGATTGGAACACCGGGGAATGGAGAATATAGTCGAAATCGAGTATAAGAGAATGAGAAATACTCTCATTTATCCGGGTTTCTCTGAAATGCGGTTTACGTCATTTTGCATCCTGAAGTCGCATTTGTACT
>JAQGAX010000027.1:0-32913 GCA_034698105.1 Plectus exinocaudatus | reverse complement strand
TAATTGACTTTATTCCAGTAAAGCTAATTGATGCGACTTTGGGAAGAATATGAGTAACCAACTGAATTATGCATCCTATTTGAATCGTCTTATCACACAAATATCACTGACATCAAAAAGGATGAACAACCGGGCGGTGCGCCGCTTTCCCTTGCGAGCGTACTTGCTAGTCGTCTCGTTTGAATCCGAGAGGCAGTCGTTGGGAGTACGAGTTCATAAAGCCGCCGAACTTATGGACCAATCCAAATGCTAATATCGATAGGGCAGCGCTAATGTAGCATAGAAGACCAGACTCGAACGTGTCGATGTAGTAGCCGGCGACGACGGGCGTCATTGTCGCTGCGAGCAGGTTGACTGCGCGATTGAGCCCGGCCGCTTTGCCGACGTGGTTCTTCGGGGCGGCGCCCATCACCTGCGCCGTCAGTTCCGCGAACGCGATGCACACGCCGACGACCTAGAATGAGATTGACTGACTACTTCTTTAACAGTCTTCTTTAACGTACTTGAACGGGCATTCCTATGAGCAGATGTTCGTACTTGGACACTTGGCTCAGGTAGAGATAGGAAACTGTTAGGATTGCCAGTGCGATCTGCACCAAACGTTGTGATGTGAACCTTCGCTGAAGATGGCCTATGAGAAAGATGTTTGTAACCAGTGTGCTGATGCCAAGCAGGATGAACAGATGCGACATGTCCCATGGATTCGATATCAAGTGAGAGGCCATATGTGTCCGACTCATCTGATCGTAAGCAATATAGGGCGCCGACACCAGAAATGAAAAGAGTAGTGTCCAGCGCAGCGACGGATTACGTAGCATGTCTACATACACGCTGAATGACGTAGTCGCGAGCGCTCGTTGGCCTAAAGCTATTCAGTTAACACGACCAAGTGCTATAGTAGTATCAATCAACACGTACGGTCCGATGCTGTGGGCTCGGGTAGGAGAAAGAGAATGATGGGTATCATCGTGACGACGAGGAAGCCACTGCAGACTGCTTGCGACAATTGCAGACTAGGATTGATCTGGTACATGACCTGCACGGCGAACCATGGTCCGGCGACTAGCGAGATGCCCAGCGGGATTGTCAGACGCATGAGAAGTCTTGTTCGCTCGCGTTCATCGCCGTCCTCGCCGACGATGGTCGCGATGAATGCGTCGCTGATCATCGGAAAATGGTTGACGACGAGTAGCGACTGCACCAGTGCGAAAGTCGTGAGGTGCTGCACTTGGCTGATGAGCAGATGATAGCAGCCAGTGAGAATTACGACGACCATCGCTGCGAACCGACAGCCGGCGGCGTCGATCATATGCGCGACGACGACGGTGCCGATCAGAATGAACGCGTTGCCGATGGCGATCAGCAGCGTGATGTTGTAGGCGTCGGCGCGCGGCTGCAGCTGCCACATGATGAATGGCTGCAGCACGCGCGACCACTGGTCGCAACTGTGCCACAGTCCGAAAGCCAGCATCAGGCTGAACAGCGCCTTCTCCCGATCTCGCCTGCCCATCTGCATTTTCTTCCTTGGAAGATTGCGGTATTCAATAGAGCTGAAATGAAAGCACACTGGTTAAACCTTGAACAAGTCCGTGAACTGAACACGGTGCGCGTACATCGGAACGTGAACGTACAGTGTGGTCGGGTCTGTAGGTGACACAGTGGGAATTCGAGCCAGACGGACGGATGCGGGTAAATAGGGACGCGTCGCGATCGTCGACGCGCAGCCACCGTCCGTTGGTTCGATCGCCGTTCGCGCCCCGTCTGTAGATGCGGACCGAGCGAGGCGCATGCGCATACAAAAACGCGTGAAAGGCTGTGCCCACGATTCACCACGCCCGGTGCTTTCGGCGCACGACGCTCTGATTGCAGGCGGTCTCGACCTGAAAGCGCAGGAGGCAGCGCTGCGACTCGGTCCCGACATCGTCATCGCGACGCCCGGTCGGCTCATCGACCACCTGCACAATGCGCCCAACTTCAACCTGCACAACATCGAGGTGCTCGTGCTCGACGAGGCCGATCGGTAATTGCCCATCCATCGTCATTTCCTTTTTAATACGGCGGCATTGCAGAATGCTGGACGACAATTTCGCCGAACAGATGAAGGAAGTGATTCGCTTGTGCGCGCGAACTCGTCAGACGATGCTCTTCTCTGCCACCATGACCGATCAAGTATAGACTAGATTCGTTGCCCCATTATGCGACAACGTCGTCTCTGTTTAGGTGGACGAACTCGCGTCCATGTCTCTGAACAGACCAGTCAAGCTGTTCATCAACGAGAACACCGACGTGGCTTTCAATCTGCGCCAGGAGTTCATCCGTGTCCGGCCGAATCGCGAAGGCGACAGGGAAGCGATCGCAGCCGGTAAGCGCAACTGTTGCACTTAGTTTGTACGGTGAAATCCGGATATAAGAGAACGCAGGGGGAATCGAAACAGTCTCTTATATCCGAGGTCTACAGTATATTGGCACTGAGCGCGGGAATTCAAAAGTGTCTCTTATATTCGGATCCATTATATCCGAGTTCTACTGTACAGTGAAACCCGGATAAGTGCAGCCTCTCGGGAGCCAGGAAACCCTGCAATTAAACGGGGCCTGCACTTATCCGGGTTCACTTACTGTACGAAGTATAGGATATGGGAGCCGGGAAAAACCTGCAGTTAGCCGGGTCCTGCACTTATCCGGGCTGCACTTATCCGGGTTCTACAGTACTATTATTGCACACAGTTCTACTGTATTGATTCGTTCAGCTTTGGTGACCCGCACATTTCCCGACCACACGATGCTGTTCGTGCAGACGAAGAAGCAGTGCCATCGGCTGCACATCGTGCTCGGGCTGTGCGGCATCCGCGTCGGCGAACTGCACGGCAATCTATCGCAGGCGCAGCGCATGGACGCTCTCGCGCGCTTCAAGAACGAAGAAATCGACGTGCTCTGCTCGACCGATCTCGCCGCTCGCGGTCTCGACATCGAAGGCGTCAAGACGGTTCGTTCTCATTCGACTTGGACATTGGGGCTATATACAAATTACGTAACGCTTTTTAGGCCTTTTTAGACCCCCTCCCCCTCACGTAACGCCTTCGCAACGCCGCATTTGGCCAAAACGACACCCCCTCCCTATTCTTAAGCATAGCAATGACGTCATCACGTAACGCTCGCGTAACGGGGTCTCAGCTACCCCCTCCCCCTCCCAAAGCGTTACGTAATTTGTGTATGACCTCATTGTAGAAAGATCGTGCCTTCCATCGGAAGACATCAAATTCAGACGTCATTGGTTGTTTGGACAGTCAGTTTGCGTGTTTTATGAAACGCATAATATGAATGCCGAAATGTTATTTATTCATGCAGTAATTTTATGGCGTGTAGTGTACTGTAGATTGCATATAGCTTTTACATGAGTACAAAAACGTAAAAGTTAGACTTGCAAGTACCGGCTCTTGGGCACAGAAACATAATACTGACGACCTGTTAATGCCGCCAGGGGTTTATGTATGAGCGGTCTTATATACATTATGGTGTTTACAAAATCAAGTATGCTGTGTTAAACTAATAGATCACATTTCGGCACTAAGTCGCCGACATGGCGCATGCATGATCTTTTTCGGATTGATGGCAACGCATCTCGTTCAGGTGATCAACTTCACGATGCCGATTTCGGTGAAGCACTACGTCCATCGCGTTGGTCGAACGGCTCGCGCCGGAAAGGCTGGTCGGTCGATCTCGTTGGTCGGCGAGCAGGAGCGGAAAGTCCTCAAGGAGATTGTCCGAAACGCGCGAGCACCTCTCAAACAGCGACTGATTGCGCAAGGTCCGTATCCATCGTCGCGTCTTCTCCGCTCATTGATTCGTTTTCAGAGGTCATCGAAGCGTACACGAGCAAGATCGCGAGCTACGAAGAGGATATCAAGAAGATCGAGGAGGAAGAGGCCGTGGAGAAGGAAATGCGCATTGCCGAGAAGCAGATGAACACCGCCACGCAGAAGATAGAGGAAGGCCAGACGGAGCGCGAGGGACGAGTCTGGTTCCAGACGATGCAGGAAAAGCGCTCCGAGAAAGGTGCGAATCATCCATTTTCAGCATATTACCCATCGATTGTTTTGCAGTCAGTCTTCGATTGGCGAATGGAGCCGATAAGAAGACGAAGAAAGGAAAGCAGAAGATGAGCAAGCCGAAAACTGTAAATTTGGCTCTGCTTCTTTCGTCATATAAAGCATAATTGACTATTTTCAGCCGGAAGAACGCGTAAATTTCGATCTGCAGAAGGTCGCCGACTTCCAGGCAAGAGAGGCCAAACGCCAACGCAAGCCGAAACGCCTGCGTGCAGTTGTCGAAGAGGACGACAAGAAACAGAAACCGAAAAGTATGCAAGCAATCCAGTATCATCTTTCTGAGTGTCAAAACTTATTTGATTACAGATCGCAAGAAGGGAACAAAGGGTGTTGGTGATTCCGGTGGAATGAGAAAGCGCAAGTCCTCAGCGTTCACCAGTGAGCTGACCAGTGTCAGCAACAAGTCTGTCAAACGATTCCGACATGGGTATGACGCTTTCGATCGCACACACTTTGATATGGATTATTTTACTTTCTCTGATTTCAGACCTTCTGACGATCCCGAATTCAAGAAAGCAAAGATAGATTTGAGAAAAGCTCAGAGAAAGCGATAGTGTCTTCTTGTTTTGTTCGCTTCGAGATGAATACCTGTTATTGAAGCAGAGCACTTGTTGTTGAAGCAGAATATATAAACAATATTTTATATTGCTGGTTTATTCCACTGATCATGAATCCTAGCTTAAGCAGACAGAAATAGCAACGCAACGGTACAAAAAGTCGTTTTGGCAATGAGCCGTTGCTACCGTAGTCATAAGTGCTGACATACTATTGTTATTGCAGTGTTGATTTATCGAGCAAAGTGCCTACACGCGGATCGCAAAGTAGCTGCGACATTGATGTTTGCACTGACCAAAGTAGATCCTATGATAGCCGAATGCCAAGCACATGCACCTAGTGTTTATGCGCTTCACGTGAAAGTGAGAAGAGTGTTCGTCGCGATAAAGAACAATGACGGAACAACGCATTCATCTTATAGGTGGGAACGGTGACTTCTGGCGGGCAAATACTCGCATATAAGGCCGCCCTATTGATAGGAACCACGTGCCACTTGTACACAACCAAACCCACGATACGGTCGTTTTATCGTCCGGCTGCTACGGAACGGTTCGCTATGTCTGCGCTGAAGTGTTTGTTGCTGGCGGCGTTTGCCGTTTGTTCCACGTATGGCCAAACCGGGCCATTGACGCAAGATTTCCAAACTTGGTTGTCGGCACACGGTTACGGAGGAGATAATTTCGCCCGAAGCGACTTGGGTAACTGGGGCAGTTTCGGTGGGAAGTCTTCGTCCAGTGAAAAGGTAACAACAATCAAAATCTTCTATCCGGATTCAGGCGTTCTTTCTAGCTCCATCATGAGCCCGTTATCTTCATCCATGGTAACTCGGACTGTGCCCTCAACTCTGGCACAGGACAATACGAGACTGGATGGACAAACACTATCCGATACTTCCAAGGCCAAGGATATACGTCCGGTACTCAAAGAGTTTTTAATTTTTCAATGAACGATCGTTTTTAGCCGAACTGTACGCAACGACTTGGGGAGATGCGAATGCCGCAAACGCGCAAAGCCGTCGACACAATTGCGAGACAGTGCAGCATCTGAGGCGATTCATTCAGGCCGTCATGGACTACACCAAGGCGACCAAGGTGGACGTCATCTCGCACTCGATGGGAGTCACTCTCGCACGCAAAGCCCTCAAGGGCGGCTCGATCTCCGCCAGTGACGGTACGCGAAAATGATCTCAATAGCACGATCTCAGTTAAAGGTCACTATTTCAGGAAGCTGCGACATCGGCGCTCCTCTCACCAATAAAGTGGATACATTCCTCGGAATCTCCGGCGGAAACTACGGTCTCTGTGCTTGCCAGGGCTTCGAGTCCCAGATCGCGCCGACTTGCAGCAAGGACAACGGATACTGGCCGGGTGACAGTTGCGGCAGCTTCGATTTCCTCTGCGGATTCCCAATGCCCGGATTCTGCTCGCAAACGCCCACTTACTCTGCGTACATGACCGAACTGAACACTAATTCGGCACGTGAAGGCCAATACGTCTTCGCCGCTTGGTCGAGCAGTAAGCGAGCTCGAAACATTCCCTACAATCTCCCAGCCTATATTTTCAGGTGATGACATCATCCTGTACCAAGACAACGTGTGGAACCACAAGACCAGCAGTATCCCTGGTAGCAACGGACAGAAGGAGTACTCTGGTTTGACGCATATGCAGACCAAGGAAAATACAGCGAGTGATCAGTACAACTGTGTGGTCAATCACAGCATCTAATATTGTGTAACCTAATTAATAATTGCTCCGTTGCTTCTGCACATATTTCCAATAAACCTTTGAATGTGAATCGCCGTAACCCTAAGTGACGAAGCACAATTTATACAGCGATGTGCTTATGCATACGCACTTCGCCAAGGCTGCAAGAGTACATATTCTTGACGCGACATATACTAATCAGAGTATTGAGAAGAATTAGCCCACAGACTAGCTAGCTTTTCGTGCAGCCTACGGTCGTAGTAATCGTTAGTGATGACATGCTATACTTCTAAATTTTCAGTAGCATCCATAATTGCTTTAAGATAATATACTTGGCCGAGTTTATTCACTGTTGACCAGTAGCGGAACAGACCAGTTGGTTAGATGCGTCGGTGCACATATTTTCGATTTAGTGCCAGTACTCTATCTACTGTATTTCTGTTTAATCGGTTTCAGTTTAGTTCTAGTATCAGTACGCTTCAGTATTGCCAGTCGCAGAATTGGTACAAGTACATTTATAGTGCCTCATTTTGCGAATATTGAGTAATACTGAGCATGATACGTCTGCGCGGCAGGAAGAAGTTGTCGAGGTACTTGATCTTGTAGGCAAAAAGCAACACAGATAGTTTCGGTGTTCTGCGATCTGCGGCCCCGTAGTCGCCCAGAAACAAGTAGTTGCTGCTCGGTCGAAAAGCTGCAACAGGTCCGAGTACTGGAGGTGCGTGTCGCCACAGATCTTGACGGGCGACTCGATCCCGGGCTTCACCAGGTCCGGTCCTACTCAGGCACGTTTTTCGTCTGGTGAGACTGCCACCGACCGAGCCAACGTTCAGCAGCCGATGGATCAATAGTCGTTCACGTCTAACGTCGCACGAGCCATGCCTATTCTCTCTCTCTGCTCATTCCATTGACCGCTGTCCAACTCCAAGCCCTCTCAGTAAACGAATGCCAGCGAAGTACCCGGCGCATCCTACCTCAATGGGTCTATATCTAGTCCACCGCTCGTTCATCTGCTGAAACAACAGTTTTTGCGCTTATTCGCAGAAATATTATGCAAATGTGAGGTACCATTAATTAATGCCTATCGACAGGGCCGGATTATAGTGAGGGCCATTTGAGCCATGGCCCAGGGGCCCAGGGCCCCAAGGGGGGCCCGGAGGGGCCCCGAGGAGGGCAGAAGGGGGCCCGGCCCATCTTGTCAGTTTTTGGCGACCTTTTTTTAAAAAAAGGTCGCCAAATCCGTGACAAAATTAAAAAATGGGGCCCTCGCATCGTTCGGCCCAGGGGCCCGAGACCCCTACAATCCGGCCCTGCCTATCGAGCAACGTAAGCGCCCGCGCTGCGCCTGCCATTGTGAACTCCAACCAGTAGTATTCAACCCTGCCGCCTCGAACCTGATTCGTCAGAGCGCGATTCTGTCAGCTGATTACCGTATTCCGCTGCATTGCGCGCGCTTCGTGCGCGCAACGGCGGCGCGCGTCAATTGCTGCCGCTGCTGGGGGTTTTGTTTCAGCGGACGCCGTGGAGCGTGTAGCTGCGCAAGTGATGGGAGACGGAGATGAGGAAACCGGTTGTGCGCACGATTATCGCTGCTTGACGACTGTCTGCACACTCCCCGACTGTCCAACCGACTGGTTGCTACTCTCATCGTCGTTCTGTTGACTTTCGAGTTGGCCCCAGCAGCTGCTCTTTGTTTGATCATCGCCGCCGTTACCACTCTCCAGTTACATCCATACGTCTTGTTTGTAGCACGCTTGCATTACTCACTTTTTTGCGCTGCACTGCGATATTTCCTGCGGCGACAATTCGTAGGGCAATGGAATGAATGTTCCTTTCGCGTCGCGTCCATTGTCATTTGCCATATGGCTAATGTTTTACTTTCTAGGATGGAGGGTGATGATACTCGGACTCGAACCGGGTCAACATGCAGTTCCCGGTCGAGAGACAGCGCTTCGAGTTGGACGCTGTTGAATGCGCAAGGATCTGACTCTGAGGTGAGCTAATTCTAATTGTAGCCGCTTAACTTTATTATTGGCTCTACTTTCAGATGCAGCCAAACGCGGTTGACAAAGCGAGCGATAGCGGCTCGTTCGAATTTGAGCCCGCGCGGGCGAACAGCAGACAAGGCGAGAGCGAGTCGATTGTCGGTGACAGCGAAGACGACGACGATGAGATTGCCGACGTGGCCTTGGAAGCCGATGAAGACTTGGACAGTACTCTGAGTGCTGATGAAGGCGCCATCTTGCGCGATCAGCCGCCAGTCGACATCAGCGACGAGGAGGATGACGACGAGGTCGACCACGTACCGTCGGACGAGGAGATGGAGGACGACATTTCCATCGTCGACGAGAACGAAGGACTCGAAGACCCGGACGCCCGCATGTACGTCGACGCAAAACAAGTCTCGCGACTGCTTGACGCGCTCTGTACGAATTCTTTGTTGGCTGATAGCCAGAATAAAATTCGCTTGTTTAGCTGCTAACCAGTCGTCGGTCTGCTACGGTGACGATCTGCCGGTCAACTTTGTACAGATGTGTTCGAACCGCATGAAGAACTACATGCACCGGTCGAATGCGCGCCTCAATTCCAAGCTGACGATTCTGCTAACCGTCGTCACAGCCATTGTCATCGGTCTCGGCATTGGTCATTTCATCGGTGCGCCAACTTTCTCTCCGTTATTTGCCAACTTGAAGTGTTGTACTCGCGAGCACCTCGAATGTTTGTTGTTTGCCGAATTTAGCCCTTGACACTTTATAGGAACGACTCATTCGTGGCTGAAGCGCAGTCGTCTTGCCAACGACCAATTCGAGCAATTGAAGACGTTGCAGGATAGTCTCGTTTCTTGTCTCGGCAAACTGGAGTACTCCGATACGGTGCTGGTTTGATGTTTCTGGATGAAATGGGATGTTAACTATTGTCTGGTGGTGTAGATGACGTGCTGGGGTCGACCTGATCTGCAGTATCAGGCGGCATCGGCGCCGAATCGCGAGGAGAACACGTGCCAGGCCGTCGAGAACCCCTCGTGCCGGGCGAATTTGGCCAAGTGCGAGCAGCAGCTGTACGACGTGGTCAGTGTTGGTCGTCCGACGCGCGCCATTTGCTTTTATTTTTACTGCTTTGTTCAGAGGTCGGACTTCTGGCGCAAATCGGCGGTACACCGCTATATTATGCATGCGGCGAGTCATCAGCAGCATTTCCGACGCAACAACGGCTCCGATCACGCGGCGGCGCTGCTGTGGCGCGCCAAAAGGAGACAGAGAAAGGCCGAACGGCATCTGGATGCCGTCCAACAACGCCTCAGGCATCAGGTGCAGTCTCGATTCTCCCGATAACCCTAATCTCTTTTGTCAATATCTCGTGCCGTCTGTCGTTTTATTCGATTTCCGAGATCGAATGAGCAATTTTATATATAGACTGCCGAGCTGAACTTGCAACGGGCCATGTCTCAGCGGCTGATGTCGATGGAGACGGCGTTCAAGCAACAGGCCACTCAGACGCAGACGGAAAAGGAGCGAGCCATGCAATCACTGCGCGAATCGTCTGAGAACGTACGCCATCTGCAAGAATCGCTCAACTCTTGTCGACGCGACCTCAGCAACAAAGAGACCAGCAGGCGATCTCCTTGTACAACTTTCAGCCTTAGCTAGCATTCGTTAGATCGACGGTGTTTTTTGTAGCGCTTGATGATATCTTTGACCATCTGCAAAGATCGAACCTCAGCGAGACACTCTCCGCATACCTCAACTTCGCCCGCCGCGTTCGATTGGTGCCCGACTCTGAGTGGACCTTTGGTGAACAGAATGGACAAGTCGTGGTCGATCAACTGGAACAGGTTTCCACCTTAATTACTATACTGCTTCGATGAAACCCGTGACTAGGTTTTGTAAATGTCTTGACACGATATTGAAGCAGAATCAAATAGTATGTACGTATATGATTCGCTGCATTTAAAAGAATATTTATCGATTTAAAGCATTTGTTGTGCATTTTATGTTTTCAGCGTCCACTGTTTTTTCCTTCAGATTCGTCACGTATTTGAACGCCTGCAGTTGGCAGCTCGCGAGCGACTGGACGACTTAAAGACGCTGTCGACCGCGAAAGACCTGACTCGGTACTATGATGGTGCTCGTGCGCTATCCGTCCAAATGGGCACAGCGCTGACTCGCGTCTGGCGCGAGACCAGACAAGTCGCCCAGACTGTCGTGCGCGACTTCACGGACGAGCACACTCGCGATCAGGTGCGCTCATTAGCTTACTGTTGCGGGTCGGCTGTTGAAATGAGTGGTGGTTGCAGGCATACATGTAAGTGGGGGTACCTTAGGTCCCCCAACCCCCGAAAAAAACCTGAACCCCCTTGGAAATCGACCGAAAAATTGAAAAATTTGCATAATCAGGCAAAAAAATTTGAATTCCCACCAATGTTTTTGTTGCCTGATTATGGTAATTTGACCCTGATTATGCAAATTTTTTCCTGAACCCCCAACTTTCGACACCTGTTACATGTATACTTGCAGGTAGTGGCGATAGTCCGAGATTTGGGCCGCAGCGCCGAACGTCTGCAGGCCGAGGTCGAAGAATCTCTGCCCCCTATCGTTCAAGATGGATGGAACACCATTTCTGCGCGAATTCAGTCGACGTTCGATTCAATTTGGTCGCCCGATCAGACGGAGGACGAGGATGCGGCCGCTTGCGAGCGGATGCCGACAATGGAGCAGACTCCGCGCCCCATCCCCGACGACCAACGCACATGCGACGGACTGCGCCAATTGGCTCGCGCGCTTGACAAGGCCGATTTGGGTCGCATTGTCGGCAAGCAGCCGGCGCGGCGCTTCATCGACGGTCGTCTATACCAATTCCCATGCACCCTGCCGTCGGTCGCTCAGCTGCACTTCCTCGCTTGCCAAAAGTGCTGGTGGATGGGCAACTGCGTGGGATTGGTCGATCCTTCGCGCTGCGATTGGGAGGACTGGCAGCGATCGTACCGTCTCGATGCGCAGCGTCTCTACCGCGAACATCCCCAAGTATTCCGAGTCCTCGTGGATATGCTTAGATGGCAGTCGCCTGGCCCGTCTCAGGTTCGCATCGAGCCGCCCTGTCTGATCAAGGATCATCGTGGTAGATCATTTTTGTCTTACAGTATTGAGACTGTGTGCTGACCATTGGTATATTATAGGTTATTGCGAGGCGATGATCGATCATCCTAGCGCGGAATTCGACGTTCGACCGACGGCGTCTTCCACGGACTGGCTGTTTAATCGCGACGCCCTCCGACGATCCGAACGCCAGATGGAGGAACGCGCCGAATGGCAGTTCCATCGGTCGGCTGCGCGCGACGACCAACGGCGCAAACTGCGCAGCGGCTACGAGCAGGCCGAATGGCTGTTCCAACGCGGCAAAGAGCGCGCCCAGCAGCGAGACGATCACGCGCGAAAGCAGTCCGACGACGACGGTGAGGAACGCGGCTGGTTCGACGGGCTGCTGAAGCGTAAAAAGCACGACCGCAAGGACCACAAGGAGGCGAAGCGACAGCAGCACCGTCGCGAAAAGCCGCGCCATCATCATTTCCGTCATCAGTCAATGTTCGGTGGCGTCTACTTCGACTTGTAACAGCCTGAACTGAAAGTTCTGAAGGTCTAATGGCCGCACGGTGTACATAGGCACGAGTTTTAGCACCGACTGTTCAGGCTTAACGTTCCCAGCTCGAGAAGGTTTGTATTGTTCCTTTTTTGCCAGTTCTGTGCTTTCCCGTCTATCTTTCATCGCCTGCTTGGCAGTGTACATTTGGCTTTTGTGTTCGCTTGTAGAGCATTCTTCTAGAAACATCTTCGCTGCGTTGTCCAGTCATTTTCACGGTGTATGCAAAGGATATACGTTGTGCGAGTTCATTGTATTTCGTTTAATGAAGAATCAACCAACCACCTTGAATGGTTTACGAGTATATAGCTTTGTGTTTCGCTTGGCATAATGGATCCGTGTAGTAGTCGTGAGGTGAGGTGAGGTACGATCTGTGGTAGAAGTGCATGCTCGTTCGTAGAATTTGCTGCTCGTTCGTTTACTTCCATATTGCATCATAAATGCTGCCCATTTCAATGATGGATGATTGCCTAGTCACGTCAGAGAAAGGATTAAAGTTTTGCTTTTTGATCTTTTGACAGAAGCAACAATAATCAGAACGATGAGCACTACTGACGCAATATGTGAGCTGATCATTTGGAAACAGTGGCTTGCTGACGATGTCGAAACTTGAGCCGATATGGTAAGAAGATTAGACCTTCCATGACAGCGCAAACCAGCGGGAACAGACAGGCAACGAGGAACATTGCGTCATACAGCTGTTCATATTCTTCAGGAGACATATAGGGGGGCACTGTGGATGACACTGTTGAGGTCACGTTAGCCATCGAAAATTCGTATGACGCTGTTGACGTTACGTTGGCCATCTCGGTTTGTTTTATTGCATTATACTTTTCGTAATGATTCCGATTCAGGAAGAAAACGACGATCATTGGGGCAAATGACTGCGCTGGCTTGGTGATAAACGCATTCAACGTGAATATGAGAGTAGATAAAGGCTTTCTAAAGGGACCTTGTGCATTTTGTGCATCATTTTAACAGCACACTTACTTTCTGTTATGGCGTTCCATGTCTTCTTCGATTACGGCCGGCAGAAACATGTTGTAAATTCCAATTGCTCCAGCGCGTGACAGAATACTGAAACGAAATAACCGCCGTAATCTCGATACAGCGCTTAAACCAATGCAATAAGAAGTCTTACTTTTCAACCATTAGAAATACCGCGACCCAAACGGTATTGTTTCTTCCGACAAAGTAGGCGACCACGCAGTTGATGCACGATAGCACCCCTTCGCCGCTGTTGACAATCCATGGACCAAACTTATACAGCGCTGGCCATATTAGAATGAATGCAATCTGTAGAGTATAGATTTTGTAGGTCAAGAATAGATAGCTATACAACCGACTGATGGTAGTGATCCACTAAGCTGATAGAAGAGACTGAGTTCTGTGGATCCCAACGGCATCACGCCGTTTGGTGAAATAAGCGTCTCGACGAAAATGGCGGTGAAGTTGACACTAGCAATCAGACGCATTATTCGAAAGAAGTTGGCAAGCACTACACAGAGGAAGTCTCGTTCCCTGACAATCGACCAACTGCTGCGCAGGCCGATAAGCGCGCTCCTGCCCAAGGAATTGTTCGTGTCCATCACTTCGATGTCCATTTCCGGTTCGCCATTGAGCTTCTCCAATTCAAGCCGTTGCTGCACTTGTGCCACTTCTCCCGGTGAGAACCATCCAGAATACAGAAAGCAAAGAGCGCTCAAGATGGCCGCAACCAGGCAAATGTATTGAAAAATGTGAAAGTCCTGCAGATTTCTCGATAATTTGTCTAAAAAAGCATAGCACTGAAGACTGAAATGATTAGGCGATTGGAAAAGAGCGACGCTAACCGATGGGGAAGATGATCATCGAGCCTAAACGATCAGAATTTTTTCAGCATCGAAATGAATGTATCAATTAGTACCGAGGAGAAAAGCGGTTTCCATGTAGATGACCACTCTTACGCGGGCCGAGTGCTCAGTGCTGAGCTCGGTGAATAATCCGCAATATGCAGACAACACCAAACTGAACATGGTGTCGTAGGCGAACAGAGCGACCAGTAAATGAAGTCCGACCATCCAGGCTGGAGGGGCTGCACTCCACGGAAACCAGAAGAGCAGGAAGCTAGCAGAATACAGTGGCCCCATGTACAAAATCACTTTCCTTCTACTCATCAGCCATCTGCATGTCCGTCCGCAACCAACATCCTTTGATAAACAGTAGCTAAGTTAACCAATTTCAATTATATCAGTTTATTACCTGAATGCATCCGAACAGAGGATCGTTGATGGCATTCCAGAACATGAACAATATTTGTGCAAGTTGTAGGTAACCCTCCTCGATTTTATAAAAATTCAAAAATACCTGGAAGTTAATACGAGACTTATTAATTGACTGCATTTAACAGCATTGAGCATCACCTTCATGTAGTAAAAAAAGAAAACAACGTTAATGAGCGATGCACCGAGTCCCGTCATGGCCACGGCAAATGTGGGCATATGAATGATCGCCATGTCTGAGAAGTGCTTCGTTCGCGACTGGCAACAGAATTCAAATGTGAGTGCAGTGCATTATCGAGAGGCATCACTGACCTGTAAACATCAACCTTCAGAGTTCTGTTTGCGCTTGATCAGTAATGTAGACTGTTTGATTTATTCTCATGCTGACAGACTACGCACTTGGCAAGTGTTCACCTTTTGCCGTTTTCACGAGGAATAAGACGGGTATATTTTTATATGGAGAAGATCGACATAGAAAGACAAAGGCAGGTAATAGGAAACAAGTAATAGTAGCATGTTATGCTGATAAGTTATTATATTATGAAATAGATAAAATCACATTAAGGTAATCCAGCGACTTGCTGTAAGTATGGTCGAAGGTGTACTTGCCAGAGCACCTGGGCAACCAGTTCATGGCCTTCTTTGTTGGGGTAGAAAGCTCCGAGAACATTTCCTTGGCGGGCGAGTGACTCCTCGAATCCGATGATCATTGAAGATGCCGAACAGAGGCCGTGGGTGGAGAACACTTCGTCAATACCATCCACGTAAGTCCATTGGTTGCGAACGGCGGCGGCCGCGAGGATATTGTTGAATGGTCGACGAATCAGTTCCTCAGCTGTAAAAAAGTTAGCGGTGGTAGCCAGACCGGCGTTTGGGCATTCAGCTCTCAGACGACCGTATTCGTCACGAAATATGTCATAATACTCCATGAGCATGATCGATCGAGGATCGATTCGCATGTCCTGAATCGCTGTGCCTAGCTCGTTCATGCGATGTTCGACTAGATCAAGGGTTGTATTGGCTGATCTGAAGACGGCTTGTGCACTGCCGAGAAACATTGCTCGAATCGCGTCTGTTAAATGGAGATCGTCACCGCCAATGCTGATGACGATGGCGTCGGGGTGACGGACGGTGGACAGCTGCTTGATGAGACGTTCTACGCGCGTCGCCTCCATCAGTTGTCCTATCTGATCGAGCTGCGAGAACGAGATATTCTCCTAAATGCGTTTCGTCGAATAATGCTTCCATTTGGGACCTCACCTGCGGCGCAATCATCCCCTTTACGGTGGTGCCTTGGCAAGCGATGAATGTCAGAAGTAGCCCGTGGAATCGATACTCATTGGCATTGATTAGGTCGAAGAGCTTGACGGCAAACGAGTGTCCGCTTCGTCCGCATTGTGCGTCATAGTTGTACTTCGTCGGGATCGCACCAAATATACGTTGCGGCTCATCCGGGTTGCCCTAGCACAATGTTGCTTTCAGTGACCGATAAGGAACGCGGACAAAAGATAGTACCTGTCCAGAAGCGAAGCCGTCCCCGGCCACCACCACCCATATGTCTCTGACGAAAAAGGACAATATGCGCTGAGCGAACTTGCGCTTGGAGTTGTAGATGACAACTCGCAGTGCGTAGTCGCCTTCCCTCGGCGCCGTCCATTCCAGTTTGCAACCGAGCGTCGTGATTCGGGCGGCCAGGTAAGCGCGATGATTGTCGATGTCCAAATGGTAGATGGTCCACTGCGACTTGAGTCTCTTCCGGTCGCTTTTGTTAACGAATGCTGAGCATGCGGCGTCGAAGTAGACTTTCTTGTGCAGTCGTTTAAGCGCCTCGGGAGTGTTGACGATATCGTCGGCATGCCTGAACTGCGGTCGCGACCAGAGAACCGCAGGTGCTGATGGCTCTGGCGTCGAACTGCTGGTTGAAATGCACACCAGTGCGCATAAGCTGAGGAGCGCCGCTGATTGCATCGAGAGTGGAAGATGCGCAAACATCCCCGACGACCGCCGACCGACTACCGATCGCGCGATCAAGTATAACGCCGTGCATTCGGTTTGGTTGCACCCGAGTTCAATGTCATGTTAAACGCGTCCCAAATGTCCGGCGGTCGAAGGATCGGAGTGGCGATTGTGCCGCTTATCCCGACGGACAAGAGGCGCCATAGTGCGGATCCCGTGCCGCCGCCATCAACCTGGTCGCCGCGTGCAGGTGGGCAAAAAGAGCAGCGAGGGTATTGGGGATCGCGTGAGGCGACCGACCGTGGCGGCGAAGAATGCCCATCGAATCCATCGGTAGGGCAATTCGATCGAGACGCCGAGGACGCCGATGGCGGTGGTTCAGCCATCAATCAGCGTTGCCTAGTTGGGATTAGCACGGTCGAATTACCATGCACGCGGCTAATGTGAGATTTTGGACCAGACGGTCGGCTCGCTTACGGCCGTGCCGATGCTGGGCGGTGGGGCGCGGGGGGTGTCGACGCGCGTAAGCGACGCCGGGCGGACGGGCGGCGGTGGCGATTGGAATCGGAACCGCGTCGGCCTTGTGCAATTATCACGGCGGCCGAGTGAGCCGGTCGAGTGAGTCGTTCGCGGCTGCCGACTGCTGCTATTGGTTTAACAAATGCGTCGTTGAGGCATGAGTCCCGACCCGGCCCATTCTTCGTGTGCGCGCCGATGACCGCGTTGACGACCGCCGACGGCCGCCGAGACAGGTGAAGCGGTTCGCACGCCGAGCAACGGTAAACGAACTCCGTCGCCGGCTGTCCTCGTCTTGCGCTGATTGCTTGATTAGTAGGACAGACGCCCGGTCGTCGTCTTCGCTCTTTCCCGCGCCCTGCTCCTCGACACCGCGTCGAGCACAGCGCCGCTAATCCACTCATGACAGACTCGATTCAGATTATGCGACGGTGCGCGTTCGACCATCGTCGCCGATGACGTCCAGGGCGGCGCTGCTCGACGTCTTGGTCAAGTTTGCCGCCGCCTTGCTCGCCTGCTGCATTCCGGTCGTCGTCGAGGGGATCAAGTGAGTGATGTCGGTTGTGGAGCGGTCGTTTGTCAATAGCATGGCTCCGCGTAGATGCTACTCGTGCGCGTCGGAGGACTACCGAGAGCTGTGGCAGCGGTACGACGAGATCCGAAAGACGAAAAACAAGCCAGCGCTATTCGACCGCACCTGCGACGAGTCAAGGCGCGTGCAGCTTGTGGTCCCGCTAGCCGGATGCCTGAGCACGTGCGTGACGGTGTTCGAGCCGAAGTTCATCGGAGGCGAGTGGAGCATGCGTGCGCTCGGTGTCTTCTTCCAGCCGTCGCTCACAGATTCGATCGATTGTCGCTCATTTGTCGTCCAACTGAGCGCCGACGGGTCCGCGGCGCCCTCGACGGCATTGCGTTGCTTCTCTCAACGATGCCAATTGTTTAGGGCAACCGCATCGATTAGTGACACCGTATGTTTTCAGGTCTGGTCACCGACGTCCATCCCTTTACTTTCCTACGCGGCTGCGCTGACGACATCTTCAAGATACACGGACGGCCGCGAGCCACCAATCGTCCACGCGAGATTGACTACCTCCTCAAAGAGGACATTTGTCTCACAGTGCCAGTGACGGAGATCTGGCCGACTGTGTACCAGGCCGGGCATGGCTACGAAGACGTGCAAGTGTGCTCGTGCCGGTCCGACGCATGCAACACTCAGGAGAGGGTGATCAACGGTGCCAGCCTGGTCAATTACCCGCTGCAGCTGGTGACACTGCTCATCGTTGCGATTTTATGGCCGATGCGATGAATTCCGCGCTGCCCGGTTCTTATTCTCTTCAGTGGCTGCTCGGCTTTCACCGTCCAGCCGTGTGTGCGCGTCAACGAACCAGTCGGCTTTCTTGCAACATTTTTTGTTTCTCGTGTACCTCTGAAAACTTCACAGACTTGAGTTTGCTTCAAACAATTTCGTATATATGCAATGATTTGCTGTACAGCACATGACGAAAAAAATCAAATTTCCGTTCTGAATAGAATGCATCAGGACTGTTATTACAATACACAATGCCGGTCTTCTATTGAAGACGTTCGCTGCGTAGATTTTAATGCTAACTGACTTGCAAACTAAAATCACAAGCAACAAGTGTAACTAGGTATTTTTACAAGCTTCCATATTTTTTGCCAACAATTTAGTGATCAGCACTTGACAAGCGACCACTGCCGCACGCGAAGATGAGCTGCTGTCACTTTGACGTCAGCCCAGCAGGTCTTTCTTTCCACAGTGCTGATGCTGGCAACTGTGTAAACTTCTTCACGCATCAGCATTCTTTCTCTTAGTGCCTACCATTAGCAGTTACTTTTGCCATTTCTTGTAAAACTACGACAGAAGTATTCTAGTGAACATCGCATGCACTATAGCAGCGCTTTTTAGTGTGGCTTCGTTGTTGATCAATTTACTATGACCTCATTTCACGTCAAACAGCAGCGGGTATTGATATACAAACTGCCGAGATCGTTAACAACACCGTTAACGACCGTCGGTCGCATGAAAATAATTATCGGATCATTCGTGCTAATAAGACATTTTCATCAAAATTCCGGTCGCGCTGGTGTTAATCACTTCTCGTCGCATGTCTCGATGTTGAAAGCGGAAGTGCGTGGAGTACTACTTTCGTTGAGCGAGTACTCAGTAACCACGCGATGAATCGTTGTTAAAAAGAATCGACAGCATGAGAAATAACACGCTGGCAGTCATAAAATGTTGCGATCTAATCGCTTCCGTCTGATTCTGTTTGTGAAATTGTCCAAATTTTTCAATCGAGAACGATCCCTGACTGCGATGTCTGACTTTGTGGTTATTGCGCATGCTCTTGATCGTGAATGATTAAAAGAATTTAAGGAACTAACTATTAACAATATGGCCTTCTTACTCATGATGCTTGCCTTAGTCAGATTTAAACAGTAATATGTATTGAAACTTTCGAAAGCAGTGCAGCAGGGCAGTCAGTGTGCTTCGGTCAGTCAGTGCGCAGCTATTTCTCAATCGCTTAGCCGACCGATTTGCCGACGTTGGCTTCATAATGTTAACATTTTTAATATTTTATTCGCCGAAAGCTATCCGGACAGATTCGATAAACAGGATACATTCGATCAGAAAACGTGTCCTTTGTATGGCGCCATTTGGTTGTAATTCTTGTGACTAAATGCGATAAAAGAGGTCGAGCTAACGACGCAACTAGGCAAATACCGAATACAGTCCAGATTGATTAGAAGATTGTGAATAACGGAAAAACGCAACAAATGACCAGAGAAAAGGGACAGTCGGTCGCGCTCGAGTAATTGCCGATAGAGGCAGTGTGGTCGACGGACGCCCCAATGAGCGCCCATGAGCCCAAGACAGCACCATCATCTGAGGCAGCCGTCGTCACGGTGGGCGATGGCATCGGTAAAGCTAGAACCAGCCGATGGGCACGGAAGGCACCCGAAGCAGACAACACCTATAAAACTGACAAAAACAGCTGCGCGCATGCATCCTTACTTTGTACATCAGAGCACCACGTTCTACCAGCGCACGCAGACCGACCAGCATTGACTACGCAACTTAGTGACACACTAGCATTCTCTGCACAACATTGACTAGAAGACAACTCATCGTTGAACGCAGGGACGGGAAGGAGGCGCGTTGGGAGCGCCGAGACACAATGGGACCGACGTAAGAAATCACTGTACACCAGGTCACAGTTAGGCTGCATCTGCTGGCCGAATAATAAACGGTGAAGTGCTACACCAATTAGCGACTAGCAGAAGCATTCGTGTTCGCAAGACGGCGCTACACCGGTGACTAGGGTAAACGTTGTGACAGACTCGTTGTGACCGAGACGCGGCAGACGGGCGACCGTCGGCCGACGCGAAGAACAATGCAGACAATACGACATGAAGAAGGCATAATTGGGAGCTAGGCTCAGTTGTCGTCCTCGAGCACGTAGACCTTCGGGGATCCGCTCTTGCCGGTCACCACCGACGATCGGTGCTTGGCGCGGATGATGTGCAGCGAGCCTTCGGCCTGGTCGGCTCGGCCCTCGGCGTCCTCCAGCTCGCGCTGGTAGCGGCGCACGCGCTGCAGGTTCTGCATCGTTATCGACTCCTACAACGTCAATGTTTGCATTTCAACAGCGACACAATCGTCAAATTGAGGTAACAGACCGCTTCTCCCAGTTGTCGCTTCTGGATGTTCAGCTTCTCCATCAGTCGATCGGCCGTGTCCTGAGCCATGACGAAGTTCTTGTGCTCCTCATCAACTGCCATCTGGACCTCCTTGATGCGGCGGTCCTTCTTGCGCAGAGCGTTCTGGGTCTCCTTATGCCGGCGCGTTTCTTCGTCCAAGGCGGTCTCCAGATCGCGGATCTAAACCTTTCCGTCAGTGACGTCGGCGGCAGTACAATGACGTACTCGTGTCTCGAGCTTGGAGATGACACGCTTGCCTCCGAGCAGAGCGGCGGCTTCGGCCTCCTGGATCTGCACCTGCAGTTGCTTGACCTGTTCCTCGAGCGACTTGCGCAGGGCGTCGATCTTCATCGAGTGCTCCTGCTCCTCGTGCAGCTGTTCAATCGCTCGGGCCGCATCAGCCTGCACACAAGACACACGAATGTCAGATCAGTTGCCGTTATCGAAGGTAAGAGAAATATACCAAAGCGCGGTTGGCGCGCTCGTCGGCAGCATGCAGTTCCTTGGTGGCCTCGTCCAGATCAGCCTGAGCCGTCGACAACTCCGTCTCCAGCTTGTTCTTGATCGACGTCAAGTTGTTGTTGATGGAAATCAGATCGTTAATGCGGCCCTGAAACTGTAGCTCTGCAGCGAATGTATGGCAGTGAACGACGCACGTTGGCTTCCTCGAGGTCGACTTCGCACTGCTTGCGGGCACGGACGGCGTTGTCGAGCGCGCTCTTGCACTCCTCGAGCTCTGCGCTCAGCGCCGACACCTTGCGCTGGGCCAGCGCATACTGGTCGAGCGTCTGCTGCAGCTGACGCTGAGTATCTTCCAGGCTCGATTGAAGCGACTATATGTCATCAGTTAATTTCTGTTTTGAATGGGAGAAAATATTTGAGCTTCTCGGTACCTTGATTTGCTCCGATTGCTTCTTGATGGTCTTTTGCGCTTCGATGTTGGCGCGGTTGAGGTTGTCGACGGTCATTTCGAGCTCGGCGATTTCGGCCTGGTACTTCTTCTTCAGACGAGAGATCTCCGCCTTCATGCGCGCCTCGGCGTCCGCCAATGCGGCCGTCAGACGATCAATCTCGAATTGCAGGTTCTTACTGAAATAAGCCAATCAAATGATCATCTTTCGGATCAAGCGTACCGCAGGGCTTCCATCTCCTCTTCCTTCTCCTGGAGACGACGCTCCATCTCGATGCGCAGCTGCTGCAGTTCGGCAAGAGCGCGTTGAGCACGGTTCTCGGCATCGCGGCGGGCGGCATCAGCCTCCTTGAGCGCGGTCTGCAGTTCGCGGATCTCGCCGGCCAAACGCGCGTTCTCCAGGTCGAGTTCGTGCAATTTGCGGTTCGCATCGGCAAGCGCTTCCTTGGCCTCATGCAGGTCGTCTGAAGTAAAAAACAACTCATCGACTTCTGAGCTCATATGACTTTAGCATTATAAATGTATAACAAATGACTACGACTAAACGACGGTGTACGCAAGCGCGCTTCGCATAGCACAGCTGTTGGCTACTGTAGGTGATATGGCTGATGGCGCCTACTGACGCAGCAAGGGGGAAGGCGCGCAGTGGTGCTGAAAAGACGGCGGTGCTTGGCGTAGAAGACGCCGACGCGTGCGGCAGCTGACTGCTGGCGACGCCGTCAGTCGCCCGGCTGCCGGGCGAGCAGCGCGGTTTTTGAGAACGTGACGGCCCCTGACGGCGCGACGGAACAGACGGGGTTACCTTGGAGCTTTTTGTTTTCGCGAGCGAGCGCCTCCTTCTGCTCGACGGCCTTCTCGTACAGATGCTTCATCTTCTGCAGTTCGGCCAGTGCCGCGCGCGCCTCCCGTTGAGCAGCCTCCAGCTCGACGGTCAGCTCGTCGATGCGCGTCTTCAGCTCGCCTACGGTTCTCTCCAGCTGTTCCTTGGCGCGCTCGAGGATCGCAATCGTGTTCTGCGCCTAAACAGCAACAAGGATGTTCACTCACGCACGCATAATAAGCACGCGCGATTTAACCTTTTCGAGGTCGACGATCAGCACTTCCACCTCAGACTGGAGTCGGCTCTTGGCCTTCTCCAGCTGCGAAACCTTCTGCAGCATGATCTCGATCTGCTCTTCGTATTCGGCCTGCTTCTGCATCATCTTCTTGCTACAAACAGCGGCTATTATGATGTATGAATTTCAAAACAGACAGTAAGAGCTCACCGCAGATCTTCGACTTCCTCGTGGTGGAGAGAAACCTCGGCATCAAACTTGCTCTTCCATTGAGAGATTTCAGTGTTGGCGAGCGAAAGCTTGTGCTCAGCCTCAGATCGAGCCGACGATTCTTCGTCGAGAGCCTGGCGAACGCTGTCCAACTCGAGCTGAACCTGGTGCAACTGAGCCTGCATCTGCGAGCGCTCCTGAAACGGAAGCTGTGCCGAAAGGGCTGAGAGACGGATCCGCGTACGCGCTCGGCATCTTCGAGACGACGACGGGCCTCTTCGAGCTGCTGAGCCAGCTGGTACTTGACGTGCTGCAGGTTGTCGAGCTGCACCTTCTGGTCGTGCACCTCCTTGAGCAATTCGTTGTTCTCGACCTGCAGTCGCTGACGCTGCTGGGCCAAGTCGTTGACGTGCTTGTTCAAATCCTCCACCTTGGCCGACAGCTCGTGAGTCTGAGCTTCGAAGCGTTCGGCGGCCTTCTCGGCGGTATGCTGAAGCCGGTGGAAGTTGCGCGCGTTCACGTGTTACCTACGCTCTCACCTTGTCCTTTTGCACTTGGTCAATGGTCGCGGTGAGTTCGATAACTTCGTGTTGCAGTCGTTGACGCTCTCGGTCGATCCTGAAACACGATGTGATGTAACTGTCTGCTCGGCCATTTTTCCAGACAGTCGGCAGGTGGTAGCAATTGCGATTGAGACCCGGCTGTGCGTGGTGATATTTCTGAGAAGCTATTGCGTCACACCTACGCGCAGAGGAGGGAGCCGCGCACAGAGTGTTTAGCGAAAAACCGCCTTCGACCGCTGGCCAAACAGTGTCGAGAGGAATGCAAACGGTGCGGAAATGAGTCAAGATGTCGTCGGCGTCCACGATGTCGTTTTTTATGTCTGCGCCTACTGCGATCTTGTCAGCAGCAACGAAAGCAGACACGGTCTTCGTCGAAAGGAACGCCCCACTGATCGGCGGCTGCATCGGCCGCCCGTGCTCGCAAGTGCGAAGCGAGCAAACAGCCGATCGTGCCCCTGGCCGCGAATCCTCGATTGCTCAAACCAGAACTCACTTGCTGTTCTTCTTCTGCATCTGTTCAATCTGGTCCTGGTAATCGAGAAGCGAGTCCTGATGTTTCTTTCGCAAAATATTCATCGCATCTTCGCTTTCGAGCTGCGATTCTTCGAGCAGCTTTCGCAACTTCTGCAGCTCGCCCTCTCGTTTCCGGTTCGCCTCGATCTAAAAAATGAGGTGCTCGAGGAGGATTCATCGAGAGTGAAGGAAGATGCGCACCTGACTGTCGGTTGTTCCCTCGGCATCATCAAGACGATCAGTCAGCGCGATCAGTTGCACCGAAAGATCGGCTCGCTCGCGTTCGATCTGCAGCGAATCGAGTGGATTAACAGTGGCAACGACGGACAGACAATCGATCAGAGTAATGTCGGCGTCGGCCGCATAACAAGTTCATGCAGCCAACGAGCAATCAAATTGCAAATGAGCACCCACTCGGTTGCGCAGTTCGCGTTCCGACTCGAGATCTTCCTGCAGCAGCCGGATCTTGTCTTCAAGGCGAGTGAGGCTGCCGAGATCTGCGACGCTCATCGAGCCAAAGGCCCCTCCGAAGGCACTCATGCTGGGCGACTTGTAGACGTTGGCGCTCATGCTGGGCGACCGGTACAGTGACGCGGACATGGCGGCAGACTAGACGAACGGCTGGATGGGAGACAGACGGACCGGGTCTACTTTTCTATCGAGTGGCCGATCGCTGAGCGACGCTAACCGACGGGGACGGCGGAACGGTGCGCGAGCTGGGCAGAAGCTCGAACGAGAATGCTCGAATAAGTCGGCCGACAGCGCGTCGAAGCAGCGCCCGCTTCCTCTCGAGCAACAGTGTAAAGTTTTGTGTGGAACAAAACCGGCCGGCCAGAAATAGCGCCCCCGGCCAGGCGGCCGCCGCCGCCGCTCTCAGCGCCGTCGGCGATCCGCCCTTCGGTCTCGGCGCGACGCATCAATGAGTCGATTCCCCCCCGTGCATTGTTTTGCCCGCTCGCTCCTCGTCCGCCGTCGTCACGGGGCCGCCTCCACACCGACCGCCGACCTCCTTGCCGCATTGCCGCTTCGCACCAACGCACACAGCAAGCACCTCCTCCCACATAGAGCGCTGGTCAGCCAGACGGCCGCAGAGGCGCGATGGCGGGTGACGAATTGGACGCTGCGTGATGCAAGGCCAAGTGTGGAACGAGCGATGCGTGCGTTACTGGCCCGACAGCTGGTCGATGGTGTGGGAGTGCGGCTTTGGATGTCTCGGCCACGATGGCGCCGAGAGGCGATAGGACGAGGCGAGGAAACCGAGGACGGTGTCGGCATGGGCGCGCCGACAATTATTCAAAGCATTCCCCATCAAGGCGGTCCGAGCAAGCCATTAGACACGTGGCTGCAAGCCGGCGCTGATGAGAGTTGAGCCGTGGTGGGTGGTGGGCGTTTCGAGGTTGGTGAGACCGTCGGCGCCGTCGACCGCCGCAACAAACGGCCTATCGATTCGGATATGCGTTGACGATTGGAGCGCCGCCCAACGGACCCGGGCCGGGCCACCAAAGAGCGCTGTTCCCGACCCAAGTGCGACAGAGCGCGTCGGCCAGTGCCCCCTAATGAATAACAGCGAAATAGACGCGCCGGCGCTTATTAGGCTTATGAGGGAGCGTGCGAGCCAGCCATGTCGGCCGAAGGCGCCTGTCTAATTGTGCCGGCTGCGGCTGTTCCAAGCGGACACCACCCCGCTTAGATTACGTGCGCTGTGCGATGCGTCGTTTGTTGAGATTTGCTAATTTAGAGCAACTGCTGATGCCGTCAAGTATCTACAACGCTGGTGTTGTCGGATGTGCCGATCGGGCGTGCCGCGTCGTCCCGCATTAGCGCAACGCTATCAGGAAGGACAACGCTATGCAACGACCGAACTACAGGCAGCTGGCGCCCCAAAGAGCCGTCTCTGATGTGTCCCGTCCGTCGCCGCCGCGGTCGGTCGTTCCGCAGCGCAGCGTGCCCGACTTTGCGCTGCCGCGCTCGCCGTCGGCGTCATCAACGAGCGAAGTGTCTGTGTCAGAGGACAGCGAGACGGACCAAAGACGCGACCGGCGGCGACTCGGAGTGGGTGGACCACGCTGGGCGACGACTACCAGTCTGAAGGTGCCGATCGAGGAGGAGGTCGTGCGCAGTCGGTCGTTTTCTTCGCCGTCGCGGGAGCACGACGCGACGCGCGTGGAGCAGATGCGAAGGATCAGCCAGCAGCATGAGCACGGCGATCGCCAACCGTCGGCGTCTGTGCTCGTCGGCTATTCTCCTGCTCAACAAGAACACTATTATCGTCAGCGAAACGGCTCTCCGTCGGACGAGTCGGGCGCCGATCTGTTAGAAGCTTATTCGCCACGCTACTATCTCCAGCCGACCGGCATAGGCGGTCCCCATCAGCGTCGGCTTCATTCCGCCGACGCCGACTGCTCACACACGCCCGACAGCCATCGCCGGCGTCTGCCGCCCACTCCAGAAGAGCTGGCTGGCCATCAGCCTTACGTGGCCGTCCGGCGCTGCTCGACGCCACGAAAGCTGCCCACGCCTCCACCTCAGAGTCCTCGCAATGTCTCACCCGAGCTCCGTCCACCCTCGGCTAGCTACTTCGACATGGGTCGTCGTGGCAGCGGTCGTCGTCTGCCGCAGGCGCCCGACCAGACCGCCCTTTCGCCGCAGCCGCCTTCGTCTCCCGTGCCAACTTCGCCCACTGTTCAGTCGCCACAAACCCCAACGTCACTAGAGGCTTCGATTCGGCGCCAACAGTTCCGACCTCAACGACAGCGCGAAGATACAGTCGAAGAATCCAAAACTCCGGCGGCCGCGCCCAGTCCGCCGCCACCGTCTACTGACACACCGCCACCTCGGGCCCGCTCGCCGCGGTCATCGGCCGGTTCGTTCAGTCAACTGCTCGGGTCAAGCACGGGCTCACGCGATCGGTCACTCGACAGCGGAATTGTCTGGTCCAATCCACCACGAAAGTACTCGGACCAGCCACAACGCGGCAGCTTTGATCACTCGTACGGATCGCCGAGTACCAACCCTGAGAGTCAGACCTCTTCGCTGAGTCCTTCGATCGAGCAGCTGACCAGCAAATCGTCCAGCGACACAGAAGACCCCGTCGCTCTCGGCATCGACCCCAAATTGTACCGACAGAGCTCGGTCTCGTCGAACAGTGTGCCTGATTTCGCCAGTGCAGGAAATTCTGTGTCCAACAGCAGCTCTTGGCCGGACGGCAGTGGCGAGCCTCGTCCGACGGGTCTTGGTCTGCTTCACTATTCGCTGCAGCATTTTCCCGTCAGGCGTCGTTTGCGCGTGTCCATCTTGAAGGCGGAAGGCGAGTGTCAAGTTGCAAAAACCTTGGGAAAATGTTCTATTTTTCAGGTCTCGCCGGCCAACTGCGACCCGAACTCGAACTTCACGCCTTCTGCAAGGTTTGTTTACTCCCGGGCAAAGGACAGCAGAAACAGCACTCGCGCATCGTCAAGAGAACGCGCGACGCCGTGTTTAACGAGGAGTTCTTCTTCGACAATATCGGACCCGAAGATCTGATCATCAAATCACTGAGCATTCGCGTATGCCATCACAGTGGCAAGCAATTTCAAAAGGACGTGGTCATCGGCGACATCGAAGTACCGCTGAAGGATATCACCGAGCTGCAGAGCAAGAAGGAGGTGCGCCTCGTTGAAGAGCTGAAGCCGAAAATCAACATCAAGGTGCGTATTGTATCTCTTGTTGGTTCGAAGTGCATGAAGGAGCGCTGAGTGGGACGCCGAGGGAGCGAGGGACTGGCGGAGAGGCGTTATCGAATTGTGCCTCGGACTCATCGGCATGCCATTGATCGACGACGACTACTACGCGACATTGAATGCCGTTGCCATGTGCGTGTATTTCAGAAGCTTGGCAAGCTGCACATCAGCTCCTGTCTTGAGAAGGACGCGCGTCGACTGACAATCAACCTGATAAAGGCCGAGGACTTGCCCAAGTGGGGAATCAGTGGACCGCCTGGTGAGTGGGGCGGCGCTGCCCGGCTGGTCGCCCGCGATTGATCAAGATGCGTGTGCCCTTCGTACGCGCACCGTCGCTTCTGCTGCATCGATTAGCGCGGCGTAGAGGCGGCGGATAATCTCGGCGTTTCCGCTCGGTTGCGCACCTGCTGGCCGCTGCCGGGGGACGATTGATCGCCGTCATCGGATTGCGCGACGGGACTCGATCGGGAAGCCGTTGCCCTGGCCACTCGAACAATGCCCCACAAACTAATTGACCACACCGCCGCTCAATCTTTCACCACCGGTCGCAATCTCAGCCTACTAATGATGACGCATCGGCAGGTCGAAGCCCTTCGCGGCACTGCAAAACGGGGACCGTTTGTACCACTGCCCGTCCGGCTCTATCGGTTGATCGCCGAACGAGCCAATTTCCGGTGCCATCCTAAAAAAACTATTTTGCTCCATTGGAATTGGCTTGCGTCACAAGATGTTTTCATTATTGCCCACTTCATTTTCGTCAAATTTTGTTTGCGCCGCTAACCACTTCCGCAAAAGTGCACGCTATTTTCGAATTGCTGCTTGGTAATTAGAGTGACGGAACAATGGGTGAAGTTCGTTCCTGGAGGAAACGATTTGCCTTGCCACCTGATTTCCTGGCGAGTTAAACACCAAAGCCTCTTTGATTTAACCGACTACTGTAAGTGGGTGATGGCCGCGGAAGGAGCGCCATAGAAAGAGAAGACGAGCGAGAACGGGAAGGCCGTAATTCAATCTGATATCGGCCATTGACGCGCGTTCCACCGATGGCGAATCGCATTAACGCGGTTCAGATGCGTCGTTGCTCGCCGCAAACAGCGCAATTAACGCAGAAGAACGGCGCGAAATGAAGCAGAAAGCCTGATGACGCGCTCGCTTGCAGACCCATGCATTCGCATTACTCTGACGCAGCAGGGCAAGTCGCAAACAAAGCAGTCACGCGTGCTCAAGCACACCTGCAGCGCCGTCTACCGCGAGGCCGTCATGTTCCTCGTCAGCACCAAGGCCGCCGACCTCGACGACACCAGCATCACCATCTCGGTGCATGACACGGCGCGGACGGCGTCGGGCGACGACCTCATCGGCTCTGCCTTCCTGGGCAAGTTGGCGCGCGATCGAACCGAGCTCGACCAGTGGCGCAACACCGTTGAGCACCCCGGCAAGGAGTTTAAGGCGACGCACCAGCTCAAACTGCCCAAGTACGACCAGGCGCCACACGTTCACGTCAGCGAGACCCAGTCAGACTCCGACTGAACAACAACCGTTTTGCCCTCACTAATCGCTCGCATCTCCGTGTCCGTCGCCTGTTGTTCGATTGCTCGAATTTTTATCGCCTACTGTTTGCACAATTACCCCCCCCCGTTATTGCATTCCGCTCGATCGATGGTTCGTTCATTGTGCTTGTGATCCGATACGTTGCCACTCGTGGCACCAACCGGTATGTTTGTTCCTCAGTGTGTTCGTTCGGTGGTTTTTTTGCGCGAGTGTGTGCGAAAGCACACAGATTATATCTCGGTGATCAATTCTGACTGATTGAAAGAAAAAACGAACAATTATTGCTGCAAACATATTTCGTATTTGGTGCCTATCAATTCCATTTGCCTACCTACATGCTCTGAAATTCAATGATCTCTCCCGGTGCAAAATTGGCTAAAAATCTCTGCTGTCCTCGATGATTCTCAAAACAGTTTTTTGCTCGGCTGCGGTGGTTTGCAGGCTGATAAAATATATCGTCTTACGATGGTCGCTCGCATTTCGTGCAAACTACATACTGACAGGTGATGAAGTAGCGCTCATCGATGCAACGAGTTTGCTCAACGAGCACACCAACGGATGGAAATGCGATAGGCAAGACGCATTTATTCTGCATGCGCTGCACCACTTGAGGTGGCTGGTTCGTGACCGACCACGGTGATGACTTTTTCGGGTCCAATTTCGTGCGGAGGTTAAGCGAAAACGCAGGGCAGAGACAATTGAGCACCAAGCAAGAGACTGGCGGAGACGAAATGAGTCTGAAGCCGCGGTCTGGCCGAGAGTGGCCGTCACGCGCCGTCCCGCCGCTGTCGTTCGTGCCGTTCATTCCTGACCGTCAAACGGCCAGATTGAATGACCTCGTGGACGCCGTGTGTGGCTGTTAATTTGCGCGGCTAATTGGCCAGAGGTCTGAGAGAATGGATTGATTAGCATATTGGCTGGTGGTGCGTGTCCGCGATCGCTCCAGTTTGTCGCCTGTCCGGTCGCAGACGATTGAGCCGTCGACTCGAGTGCTGCTGCATGTCGCCGTCTAATTGAATGGCTTTCTCGCCGCTCGCAAAAGGCGAGTCGTCGAGCATGGCACGATTTGTCGAAGGTTGCCATTGTGGCCGCCACCTGGCCATCCTTTACGTGGTGCAGTCGGCGCTACTGCTCATCTTCGCGCTTCTCTATTGGTCCGTCTGTCTCGACTTGAGTGCCATTCGTACCGACCTGCGAGTGGCGAATGCGCGAAGTGAGCAACTAGAGCGCTTCATTGCCATGCCTAAATCTCGACAACGACGCGATGCTCCGAGCCATTACTATAATGTTGATCAGGGAATGAATGACGCACTGGTGATTGGCGGTGCCGTTCATTTTGAAGAGCCTAAACTGCTCCTACCCATCTACGCAAAAGTTTCGGTGGGTGATTAAAGTTTTATTCCTTTCGGCAACTACGCTCTCACTCTACTGCGTAGTGTATTTTTCAGCAGGGAACTCTCGAGACACTATGCCCGAAGAACAACAAAGCCAACGAACAGCAGCCACCTTGCCATTGCGGGAGTCAACCTGAACCAGTCCCTAGTGCCGATTCTAAAAGATCAGAGAAAAATGAGCAGAGCGTTGAAATCAATGGTACACAGGCGCCGTCCAGCTCTGAGACTGATAATCAGGGTAGTCTGAGTTCAACGACTAGCCGGACGACCGCCGCCGCGGGTTAGTTCAATTCTATTTCCTGTTGCACGCTGTTTGTACTTCGGAAGCACACGATTTAACTTGTTGAAACGTCACTTCTGCATGTGTGCACTATGTGAGTGACACGTTCTATTTCAGCCGCTATTGTTGCCTTCTCTTCCGTCTCACTTCTTGCCACTCGTGAGTGTTTGAATGTTTGAAATATGAGCTTGATCACTCGCATGACACATTAGCCAACAAATTGACATGCAATGCGATCACGCAATTTCGTTGCAGAGGACACTGGTGAATCGACTAAGTCGACAATGCCGAAGCCAGCGGACAAAAAAGAGAACTCGGCAGAATTAAAGAAGAACAGGGAGGGGACAGTGGATCGCAAAAAACTACACAAACGGATTGGACGACGAAAGAGAAGTAGGGGCACGATGACTCTCTCTCTCTCTCAATTATAGCAGAAAACTTTAGAATGCGTCATAGTGGACATTGGCGCTCCGTCTACCCTGACCGTTCGAATGACGTATTACGGTGCTTGGATGCGAGATTCAATGCCGCCCAATGAACGAATGATCGACAAGTACTACCTCACCGAACACTACATGGGGACTGAACTGCTCGAGTACAACAATGTAACGCAGCTCGCCAACGGTCTCAACGACGCCATCCACTCTCTGCCCGACATTACCTTCGACGGCACCAACCACATCGTCTACAACGGCTCCTTCTACTTTCATCGAACCGGCACCGACAAGATAGTTCGCTACGAGCTGCTCACCGGACGAAGCACTGAACGATCCATCATGAACGCTATCCACCGAGGGGAGGTTAGAGACGCCCGCTAAAACTGAAAATTTCTGTTAATTGATGGAAATGTTGCAGACATATCTCTATCTCAACAACGAATCGTACTCCTATCTGGACTTGTCCGCCGACGAAAACGGACTGTGGATACTGTATCGGCGACAGAAACGCAGTTACCTGACGGTGGCCAAGTTGGATCCGTGGACTCTGGAGAAGCTGGCCAAGTGGAATTTGCGAAAGATACGGCCAAAGCAGCTCGTGAACGCTTTTGTCGCCTGCGGAATTCTCTACGCCATTGGTCAGACCGATGATGGCAAAGCTCTGAAAGTGGTCGCTACCTACGACCTCTACAAGCAACGCTACGAAAAGCCGAATCAGCAGCTGATATGGAAGACGCCGCACAACCGAGTGAAGATGATCGAGTACGACTGGCCGAGAATGGCGCTCAACGTCTACGACTACGGTATCATCTACACGCTGAAGCTGAAGATGACTAATTCACACAGCAATGAGAAGCACTAATAGTCGTAGCAGAGCAATCCATTACCTCACATGAAGCATGTATATTTCATAGAGCTTCAAATTTATCACTATACAACGTAGTGAGTGCTTCTATTTACTGTACTAGCAGCGCATTTTTAAAATACTGCCATATGGGGGCGAGCCGGCTGATAATTACAATGAAGAAATGGGAGCACGATCTGAAAGAAAATATTTGATTGGTTCATTGTTCAACGGCAGAAGTCTTCAGCGGCGAGTCGACCCACTTGTGTGACACCGTTAGATGTTCAAAACTGTGTTAGTGGTACAGCTCGTGCGTGATGTTAATGTTAGAACAAATCTTAGTAGTTTAGCTGATTGCATTGATGGAGCAAACGTAGTGAAAAATAATAGAATTGTGAATGAATGACAAAGACGCCACAGAACAAGGCAACCAAAGAGACCTGAAACGTTCCGACATACCATCAAAATTCGTAGCTCCAATTCGGACACAGTTGTAACAAAACTTCGACAATGAGGTTCGACACAAAACTTCGACACAATTTTGCGATCTAAACTAACGTTTAGTTTGGCGGTACAACCTGATTTCAAAGGGATGCACAAAATTTCTGAAGAACCGCGCGCTGTTAATATTTTACTGCAGGGTGGTGTGACCTATCGGAGTCTGACTGTCACACTGACGAGAATATTTTCATTCCGCTAGCTAGCTGTGTTGAGTTAGATGATGCGACGTTTCTCTTGTTGAATCACAAACCAATGAATCATACGCGCGTGCACTATGCTTTGATTCTGTCTTGAAGTCGCAATTCTTTGACTCTAGCCTAATCCTATTTATTTAAATTTGTAGGTAGGTACTACTTTTTTGGAACGATGGCAGACGACGATTCTGCGAATCTGGGAAAAGCCGATCGGAATTATGACGAGAAGCCGCTGTTGGTCGAATTGGAAGGTCGGCTGTACGACGTGGCCAAATTCGCCAAGCGACATCC
>JAQGAX010000026.1:0-33171 GCA_034698105.1 Plectus exinocaudatus | reverse complement strand
CCTTTGCCGCAGGACTTTTGACCCCAACGATGAAGTGATGACCACCATTGAGGAGTACCTGAGCGAAATTTCTTTAGAGGTTTCTTCTAAATGTATATGGAGTTAGCGCGATCATTGGCTGCATATGGTAGCTAGTGAAGGTTAGTACATTAAATATATGTAGCAATTGCTATCCTAGGGTTTTGCATTATATGAGTTGCACGAACTTTCCGGACATCCTGGTACTTCTGCGCCACCCATACGTGTAAGTGGGGGGAGTTTGGGGGTAGGTTACCCTCCCCCCAAATCCGGACCGGCACAAAAATGAGAGAAGGGTCCCCCTTCTCATTTTCGGCCGAAGGCCGAAAAAAAATCTGAACCCCCCTCTACTTTTGCAAAAAAAACCTGAACCCCTCCCCAACCTTCGCCACCTGTTACATGTATGGCACCACCCTGTATTGGGGCGGCAAAACTGTACTGTATGGTTCGGCTGATAAGGAAAACCCCGAGCTTGGACTCAGGCCGGAGAAGCCGGCTCGATCCCATCATTGCAACTTTAAAAAATATTTAATTCATTGTACATTGAAGTTTTAGCTATTGCTTTTAGGTTCATGTACTGGACAATATGCACTGCAAAATGAGAGTCGAAGGCAAAAGTATCCTTCTGTATGCGGCTGAAACGGCGATACCGACCACTACCACTACCACAACCACAACCACTACCACTACCACTACCACTACCGATACCACAATTGCTACAGAACCAGAACCTCTACGGCAAGGTTGCGGTGAAATCAAAAAAAAAGTCTGAATGCGCAACCAATATTAGTTGACAATTGGCTGTCTGCCACCAGACTTGAGTACTGTGGTATGTAAAAAATGGCTCTGTAGCCAGTGCAATTATGGCGTATAAAATGTTCGTGAATGTGAGCGTTGCGCGACGATGCGACGAAAATTATTTTGTCATGCATTTGTAAATTGCTCACCCAGCCCCATAAAATTATGAACCGTACGTAGATTATTATCAACTGTTATCATTATCAATTATTATCAGCTTATCAACTGTGCTGCCCAGTGCGCCCGTCGAAGAACGGTACGGATCATTCATGTGCCCCGTAATTATGGCTCAGATAATTATTTCTGTGTACATGCAAGCCAATAATCGTGTTTTTATATTGAAAAATCGCATTCTGCTGTTCGAAACAAACAACGATAAATCCTTAATAGCTGCTCATGTTGCTTCCGATCCTCTTTGATGTTCTTCAGTGTATTGTTGACGACCTCATTAATTGAAGTAAAATTCACAACTTTGTCCCATTTGTCAGCTCAGAATGCACCAAATAAATAGTTTAGCTCAGTCGCCAGCAAGTGAACGCAATTACAAATATTTGAATGCTTACGTTGGCGTTAGGAGATACTGGCGAAAATGGGAGAACGTATTGAACGTTTGAATATCACAAAAATGTTGCTGAAACCTGCAGCTCACACTGAGCATAATGAGACAAAGTCTGCCACTTACTTCGCTGCTGTGTTTAGAACCCAAAGTCACCAATGCTTTTCGCTGTGTCCTCCCTAAGACGCCTCTGAGACAGTCAAGTATTGCAGCCGCGACCCGTGGGCCTCTTCGAGTGGTAGCGTTGGCGTTGTGCCGAGGCGCCCGTTACACATGTGTGAAGAGAGCTTTTCGAGCTGTTCAAATAAATAGGTCCCCCAATCAAGTGGATCGTCGTTGATCGTCTCTCGGCTTGGATAGCAAGAGCTGTCTAGCTAAACGTCGCTCAGAGCACGGTTCAATACTTGTAGCTGTTTTCGCTTAATTAGAAATACTATCTGTTTTCCCGCTTTGTTTGTTTCTGCAAATTTATCGACACAGTACATCACTAGTACTGAATTCAATCCCCAATACTTTTCTTCATCAGATAAGCTGCAAGCTACCAATCAATTAGCTGCCTGTCTGTTCGCCGGGATGATCGAATCGTCAGTACTTATACAAGTGCTTGTTCTATTCAAGCTTCTATGGAGCAAGTAAAACCGTGTTGATGATAACGCGTCTCTGCCATGAAGCCACATTTCTCGTGTCTGCCGACGGCGCCGCTCGTGGCATTGATGACTTCTCTGGTTGGCTGTTACGGCTATTGCATTTTATTTTATCATGCTGTCGACGGATTTTCGGCGCAGCTGCGCACACTGCTGTTGATTGAAGAATTTCATCTGCATCTATTCATGTTTCTTGTTACGCTAATGTTCACTTTTTTTGCCTTCTTCTTCTGCATCGCTCTTTCACGATGCTCATGCGCGACTAACAAAGGTGAACAGTTTGCAAAGTTGTGATACAGTATAGTGTTCCCAGTCAGTTTAATGCAAATTTTTCAAGGCAGTTAAGTTATATCAGGCTACTAAAGCTGCGACATTGATAGCTACGCGAACGAAATGAGTTTATTTTAAACTTCTTGAACGCCGAACTAAATTAGTATGAACACTGGACAGCGTCGCTCTGCCTATATCTTAGCATTTGGAACCTTAATAATTTGGATGGTTGGGCAACGTAGATAATCTAATAAGATCCGAAATGTGGTCCCTGGAGATATGCTATCAATTGCGCAATACTTTTTGAACTGGCTTCTGCACAACCCGCACGTCAACGCAAATTTCTGCGAGACATTATTTTGTAGGGAGCTATTCAACAATCAATTCGAAACAATCTACATTTCTGGAGGCGTGCGACTTTGTTTTCGTGATGGATCAGTCCGCAAGCATCGGCGACGACGAATACAAGCTAACAAAAAAGTTTGCTGCCGATTTGACTGTACAGATGCGTATTGGGCAGGCAAAAGACGTGAGTGAAAACTGGAAATAGGAAGCTTTTGGGTCGAATACGATTTCCCACGTTGCAATATTCGTTCCATAGCTCGACGATATTTATTTGACCCTTCCAGTTTGCGTCATCGTTTTAATGCTTTTTTCTAATGTCTTCAGCTCGATTATTCCAGCAAAGTCAAGTCGGCATGGTATTGTTCGATCGCTCTGCCCAAGTGGCGTTTTACTTGAACGCATTCACATCGAACAAAGCTGTCTACGATGCTATTCTGAACGCTGGCCATTCACGTGGTTTGACAAACATCTCAAGTGGTATGAATATGGCGCTCGATACGGTATTCATTTGTTCATTTGCAAAATCGTATGTTTGTTTCTTCATCCACCGAACCTAGAGGTGGGCGTCGGATATGTGGGTACGCTCCCCAGGCGAAAAATCAGTGTGTTGACCTTTTAAAGGTACAATCCCAGACAGGGAAAACTAGAAAGCGCACTCTTTCTCCTTCTTACAGACGCCGACCGGTGTCTCCTCTGGTCGAAACTATGATACAGTGAAAACAATAACTCAATACTTCTTATTACAGGTTTTCACCCCTGCTCATGGCAACCGATCTTCGCTGCGTAACATCATGTTTGTAATCACTGATGGGTCCGATGGCAATGATGTACTTGCTGCGCAAAGTCGAGCTGCTCAAAGAGGGATCGCCATCTTCGCGATAGGCATTGGGAAAAGTTAGTATTGTTTCCCGAATCAGAAAAAAAGCAAAAAGTTCGCATTTAGGCGCCAACATGGAGCAGCTTTTGAAAATAACCGGAGAAGCCAAAAATGTCTTCATGATGCCCGATTTTGACAGTCTGCGCAATTTTCTGCCTTCAGTATGCACTGAACTAGGTATACGTAAGATATTTCAGAATTCCATATTGTCACACGTTGCCGTGCTGGCGCCTCATCGGAAGCAAGCAAAATAGCCCATCCTAAATAGGCACGCTTTTCAATCAGAAAGCATGGGAGCAGGGCCGGGTGGACTGGGAAGCACAGGGCGCCACTTGCTAAGCTACAGATCGTCAATCACACTAAGCAAACCGAAACTGTGACTGTTTCAAAACATAACCACCGGTATGTATTTGATTTCAGCTGTCGTCACTAGAAATGGAAAGCAGGGCACGACAAAGTGGATAACATGCTGCTGTTTACGTATGAATCTTTTACTCGATAATCCGTTGATAATGGCACTGTTGATCCTGACGTCTTACGGCATACTAATCGCTTGGGTGTTGCTGCTCTGCTTCGCTGCAGTCATAATGGCGCTGCACTTCATTTTCACTCGTGCCACTTACTCATTTTGCTCTTCGATCGACAATAAATGCTTCGATTTTACAGTGCTAAAGCCAGCGATTAGTCACATGATCACCAATAAGGTACTTCGAAAGTTTGCTATTTCGCGCCCGGGTTTCTATTGGCACGTACTTGCGATGCGTTGCAAATATGTATTATCTATAAAGTTATTAATTTGATGAGCAGCAATAACTCTGCATAGTGGTGCGATCTTTTTCAGAACTTCGACTACATTATTTGCCAAGGCAATAAAGAGGCGCTGTGCACGGGTAAATTCGACTTCAGCGGAACATTCATTGCAGCCTTCATCATGTGCCTGATAGCCCTGATCGGCCTCATCAATGTTCTTATGTGCATGATCATTAATGTGACTCGATTTCGCCAGTATCAAAGTCGCTCGCGATGTGATTACTATCAAGTGGACGATCAAGGGAAGTACTCGCTTGTCATGAATGCCAGAGATGGCGAACAAACATGATTTTAAGGACGATTAGTGAACAATCTTTTTTCTCGTATGTTGGTGAATAGTGTCGAATACTGTAAACACTGAATGCATATGTAATGTTGGCGGCTCTATTCGCCATGAAGACGCCAGATAAGCATCATCTTTATTTACAGTACCGTACGAAGTACTCACAAAAGCCAATGCTACAAATCGGGCGAACAACGAGAATGCATACAATGCTTAGTTGGATTGTCAAAACAACAGAGTTGGCTCGCCATACTTTGATACGCAATGACTCAGTTTTTCCAAGGAAACAATGAGTAATACAACATACACAAAGGCGGCACTCAGTCCGAAATTGGAAACAGTGCGTATTGGGTGTGCTGTACATCTACTCTACCACAGGCTTATTTCTACACTAAACATTCTGCGCAAAAATAACAGCAATCGAGTTTTTAATGCTTGGAATTCGGCGATATCAATGAGAGACAACTAACAGGAGAGTGACGAAACAGATATGGACCAGGCGACGTTAAGTTTCAGCAGAATCAGGGAAAAATATCGCTCACTCAATTTAGAAATTCGTTGTTAGTGTCGACAAATCTGTACCCAAAACAGCAAACGCATTAAACATGTTTTTCATGCTTATACCTGCCATCTTTCTCAAATCATAACGCGTGCTAATGACGGCTCAACAATCACCACTAGCCCCCCTTCGGCCCCCAAAGATTACACTGCTCTTTCCGATTGAAGCCGATAAAGGTTCTAAGGATCCTTAACACATTGATACATGAAACGGCCAGAAATCAAATCAGCAAAAAGAGCCGACCGCAAGTACAAGTAAGAGACACGTATTGAATCACATTCGCCAGCCAAGAAACACTTACATTGAAAAGAAATATCATAACGAAAGCGTAGTTTTAACAAAGCGAAACGACACATTGCAATGGATATGAAATAGCTATGCGCATGGCGAGCAAATCGACGCACAGGGAGGGCATCAGTTGTCGTATCGGTATAATCGAGTCCCAATAGAACGGCATATTACTCTAATTTCAGGTACCATATGAAAATAAATGTACAGAGGATGATCAAACTGGGTGTATCCGCTCAGTCAAAGTATTTCGAGTTTGTACTATCAGCTGCCAACCCTTGAACATGTCTCTGTTACCAGCGAACAAACGGAACAGGTAAGAGCAGACAAACAAGGCGATCAGATCAAATGAGCCCAGCGTGCGAAGCTCGGCACGGTGCGCACGGGGACATTCTTGGCGACCGCCTTGATGTTAAGCGCGCGGTCTTCGGTGAGCAAGACCAAGTTGCGTTTGAGGCGCAGACTTTCCGTCTTCAGGTCCTGCATGTCGCTGCGCAGCGTCGGGTCCGAACACAGCGACACACAACCCATCAGAATTTTATCGTCGTTGATCGCACTCTGAAAATGAACCAGGCTTACAAAGCAGACGTTTTGTTCTCTGAAGCGTATATCCGATAATCGCTATACAAATACAGTCAAATAATCCATTGCCATATATTGTCAGAAAAGGCCTCCATAGTCACAGAGTCAAGCAAACCGATAATTCAGTCAACAAGTGCGAACAAAACTTTTGCCACCCTCAGTGAAAATGTTCGATATTCAAAATATTCGGTGATAGAGTAGTATACTGTATATTCCGAAACTTAGTAGTATGATCAAGAGGATAAAGTTGCTCAGTTTTACCGTAGTGCCGCAGTCCTCGTGGGCAAACTTGAGCGAGTTTATACGATTGCCGACCGAAGTGATTGCTTGCAAACTTAGTTTACGCTCTTCCGCCTTATTCAGGAAATCGACGGCCGTTCGCGCCCTCTCTCGAACCCATTCGTCATCTGCCGCTGCCGACAGACCGCGCAATTCACTCAACACTGAAAAGGCATATTGGATTGTCAGTCTTCTATGGTATACGTAACAAATTAGTGTGCAGCCAAATCTTACCAAATGTGAACATTCAACTGCAAATCGAAGTATAATACTTTGGCACGCTGAACGAGCTCACCAGAAATCGACACCGGTATTAGACGGTCATCAGTGCGAACCACACGCACATTTTTAAAGCGCCTTTGCACAAAATTATAACGGTCTCTTATTGTCTCTTCGATTCTTCTTTAAGAAACGACATACAGTATAATTACAAACCGACAGTGGACCGATCGGATGGACCCTTCCCTCCGTAGCCATCGGTCGAATGTCATATGATTTACAAAGTAAATAATTACCGCAAAATATACTCACTGTCCAATGCAGGGTATAACTTAGTCCAACGTTTTTGATTATAACATATGAGCACATATATTTAGAAAGAGAAAACAATTGTGAAGAACAATACGACATACCGACGGTGGGCACGAGAACGGTCCACTTCTTGGCTTCAATGATGGTCTCCACCGTTGCCATGTGGTCGATGAAGGTATTGGTGTCAGGAATGAGGTAACTCGGCCGCACTTCGATGACCAAGCCGCGCAAGTCCGCCTCTCGATCGCGCATTGTCTGAAAGAAGACCCTTGTATCGTCAGCAACACAGCAGAACGTCAGCAAAACGAGCAACGAACCTGCTTCACTCGTTCTTGTTTTCTCTGAAGACGGAGCTTGCGCTGTTCATCCGTGACGTCAGCTTCTTCTCCAGAAGACAACTGCTCAGCCGACTCTCCTTCGTCCTGAAAAAATCATCAATACACAAATGTCTATTGAATACGTATGTCGACCTCACACAGTTTACGCGCATGTTAGTGTTATACGGATTTTAAAACCTTGAGCAGACTGTTCGCGAAATATTTCAGCTGTCCAAAATAGAAACGACACATATCATCTGCTAAAGAGCTGCTCAAAGTAACGGCAGATTTAATCGTTTGAAATCGGAACAAGGCATTCGCAATTGGCTATAGTTGCTGCGAAAGCTATACGTATAACAACCGAAGATTTAGCTTAACCTGGTGAATGAATTGAATACAGAAGCAAAAGAACGTACATCTGAGGCGAGTGCGCGCCGACCGACGGGCGGAGGGGGACTCGAGCACGAGCCCGTCTCCGTCGATACGAACCGTCCGTTCTCCGTTTGGAAGCAGCGCAGCTCCGATCCATCCAAATATTCAGCCGCTGACAGCACACTTCGCAGTCGAGCGTGCAAAGAATATACCGACTGCAAGTGCAATTTCTTATCAAAACGGTCGAAAGCGCAAATAGTTCTCAGGTTAATGCAATTTTGACAAAACAGCGTTATTCAATTAGTTACGGATATGCAGTAAAAAGTATGCGTCAAAATAAATTTTCGAAAGAATTCATCGCAAGAAATCTAATTAAAGCAAACTTTGATCGATTTTCATCCACGGAGATCATTAATTACTGCAAAAAGTGCACCGCCAAAGAATTAAGTCTCGACGATACAGTCAAAAGAAATAGGAACGCACCGGCAAATCAACAGCTGGGTGCTCGCTGCTCAACATGGTCAAGGAAAGCGTCTTTGGTTGGCCAGAAAACACATTGCAGAAGGAGGTCGAGTAGACGCTCTCCGGTAATACCATTTGCACCAAGTCTAAACAGTATATGATGGCAATTATTATCAAATCAATAATATATTTCCAAATCATTCTAGAAAAATGAACCAAAAATAAAAACTGTGCGACACGATTCCAGTGTTCATTTTAGGCATTTTCCTGAGATATTCGTCGGTTCTTTAACTCAAATTTAGCATTATGATGTGTCAGCATACTGCGATTTTCTATTCAAGTCAAACAGGCAAAATTTCTAAATTTGAACAGTGAGGGACCGCTGACTTTGTCCCATTTATGAGTTAGCGCTAATGTACAATACTCTTGTACTCTTGAGTTGGTGGGAATGTCAATTTGTGTCCCAATTAGAAGTTTTGTCTGAGCTCTAGCAAAAAAATCAAAGGAAAATGTGTCACCTTTCGCATTGCCTGACGACTGCGGTTTGCAAATGAGGCCCTCCTCATCAAAAGTGACCAGCTGATTGCACAAGGTGGCCAACTGCGCCCAGGTGTCGACCCGCATGCGCTCAGAGTCGATACCATCGAGTGATGGCATCGCTCGGTAGATCTCGTTGACGAGCGGCATCGAGGCCCACTCGCACATCAACTGCACCGCCGGCAGTACCCGCCGCATCTGCAAAAGGTCGGTAAACAGTTGCAATTCGTGAGCAGTAAGACATTCAAACGGAGCACTGTAGCACCTTAAATATGATTTTCAGACATCTCTATCGTTGCCTTCATCATTTGGCTTTAAAATCTCTGTACTGAATGTCATGACGCACACTTACGATACGATAGTTATATGGCAGCAAGATGGTTTAACCGGACTTGACCATCGCATCCGGTCGAAATTCACATGAAAAGACCGCAAAGAGAGTACTCACCTGCGCTGGAGGTCGCATCTGACCGCGCAGATAGGATGCCAATGAGCCGAGGTGCGCGTTCAGCTGTTCCAGAAGGACACCCCACATGCTGAGCACCAGCTGAACCGCTTGCTGCTGTTGCAGAGGACACGTGCCCGGCTCCATCTCTGCAAATATCACAGGCATTAAACCAAGAGCAAAGCGCCCACAATAAAATCGAGTAATGATCACAGGTTATTGGCTAATAGGATATTGGAGGTCGATTCCTGAGTTAGCTATTTTTCGCTGAAGCTGAAGTCTTACAATGCGAGGAAATTGATGTGAGCACATAGTCTTGGACAAAAGCGTTGCATTATGAAAAAACGAAGCTCTAACACTTTTTGGCAGTTTTAACTGAACACGAACCAAACGATTACACCAACTAACCCTTGATGGCGGCGTTGTGCACGCAGTAGAGGCAGATGGTGGTGAGTTGCAGAAGCTGCTGGGCGGTGAGGGGACTGTCCTCCTTGCTGAGCAACGCACGCAACTGCAGCACGGCCTTCTCGGCCATCTGGTCGTACTGCTCCATCCCAATCTTGGACACGAGCATGCCCGCTACATGCAACAAGTAGTAAATCGTCCGTTTGTAAAGCTGCAATAGCACGTTATAGCCAATTTTATAACCAGACAGTAGGGTAAGCCAATTAAGTGTCCCAAGTTTTATTAAATTAAATTTTAAATCGGGGACTCAAACCAATTCTAATGACATTTTAGCTAAACTCTTACCATTCGTACCCAATATTATATATATAAATTTCACCTGAACTCTTTTCAAAGATTCATGCGCCAAGCGGAAAACAGCTATGGAGATGTTCAAGTGTGCGGCTGGAATGAGTTTTTCTCCTGAGATAAGTCACCGTGAAATGACGCAGCATCAAAGATTTGTTTATCTCCCAAACTTTTTTTGGAAGTCAGTCAATCAAATACTCGTTTAAGATTACAGGGTTTTGTGCGAAAAAAGCCACTGGAAGTACCGTAGCCGCCGTTTCGCTGCATAGCATGCGCATCTCGAGATCGCCGATCTTGGCCGACAGTTCCTCCGCCTCGCCCTTCGACTCCTTTCCGTCTAAGCCGATCCACACTTCGCGCGGCCGTTCGCGATCGGACTCGGCCGTTTTCGACTCGGACGATCGGAGCTGTCCCAGCTGGTCGCGTAGCTCTTTCTCGTAAGCGTCCACCTAAACAATCTTAATAATCGTATGCGTCGCAAGAAATATGCGCAAACGAATCGATAGATTAGATTTCAGAACGCGCAAATACAATATATTTACTGATATAAAAGTGCTATTATGAAATATACGATTTTTGCTGGTTTTGTCGCCCATCTGCAGATCACTCAATACTCAACTGCATGCTCATTGTAATCATGTTATTTTTTATTGCTATGCGATGCTTTGCAACTGCGAATTAGACGGAGCTAGTTAATAATTTAGCGACGTAATATTCGAACTGAACGAATTAGCCGCTGGTCTGATTAATCGACAAGCGCCCAACGTGAGCAAACCAATGTGTCCTTCACTGTTCACCATAACTGATGACAATTGTGGCTTAGTCAGTCGCTATTACCGTTGCCTTTCGTGTTGTGATAAAACGGAGGGCTCTAAAAGATGTCAGCGAAGTAAACACCCCTTGAAGGACGCATTTGATCAACCGGCAACGTTCGTTATTTCGTATTGAACAGCCCCGCCAATTCAAGTTCCCATCCCAATATGATCCATCAACGTCAGAAAAGCTTTGAGCGAATCCCTAGTTCAAGCTCTCAGTTTGCTGACAGAGAAATTGCTCTTTACCAAGCGCACACGGCGCGGCTCTGCTTCCTTCTCAAGTTGAAAACTCGAGGTTCCCATATTTTGAACTGTGAATCCTCAAGTTGCAGCTGAACGAACTAGAAAATGCATTTCCCGTCCGCACATACATTCATCTGATTCAGTGATGCTGCGCGATTGAGGCGCACGTCACAAAAACTAGTTTACGCCCTTAGTCGGACCTGATTTGCTTCAAGCCTGAACCAAAAAATAAGGCTACTGCTTGCTTAGTGTATTACGCCCAAATTTTGACTAATCTGACTGACCCGTTTGCGCATTTCGTCGAAGCCGGACATAAGCGACTGTCGAGCGGTGTCGAAGGCGTGGCGAGCGGCGATGGCGCGCACGTAGTGATACATCATGTCCAGCTTCTTCTGCTGCAAAGTATCTCAACAGTCATCAACATCCACAATCAGCCAATCGCACTAACCGCATAGACGGCGAGCAGACCGAGCTGGTTGTGCGAACGGCCGTTCGTCGGTGAGAGCTGCACCGCCTTCAGGTAATAGCTGAAAGAGCAATTTTTATAACAAACGCACGCATTATCTAGCATTAAAACGTAAACGAAAAGAAATTTAATAACAATGAACCCAAACCTGGCAGATATTGGTACACCGCCCACGTACGCCAAATGTGTGCGCAACTTAGTATTTGTATCTGCACCATGAACAAAAAATCTCAGCAAGTCTAAGTAATGCATCGTCTCAAATTAAGGGATTAAAAATATGACCGACGCGTCTCTCTCGTCACATACATTTGATTAGGCATCGCGCACGAATATCGCAACAGCCGTAATAGCCCTTCAATTGATCTGTTATATTTTGCTGCACCCAGCCTATCAAATTGGTGCGATCGAGGGGGACGCGAGAGTCGCGTTTTTCTTCTCTTCATTTTGAATGGCACTGTACAACTGACCCTCTGGCCTCGAAAAAGTCGCGCTTCTTCCTGATCTGCGTCTCGTAGCGGAGGAGGTCGCCCAGAGAAACGGTCAGTCTTTGCGCCGACAACAAGGCCACTTTCATCTTCCGATCTGTCGGTTCCTTGGCCGAGCACATGAGCGCCGCCTCAAAGTCATCGGCGGGCAAACCGGCAGGCCAGTATACAAAGTCACCCAGCTTCAACTTCCACTTCTGCTCGTACTCGGCGATCAGCGCCTCGTAGAAAGTGCGCGCCTGCAAGTCGCACATTTAGTTGAGACAAACAAGGCGATTTGAGCACGTCATACACTTCGTTTCATTCCTCGGAAATGCTATTCAAAAAAATTTTCCCGTACAAAATATTGTAATCACACTGAAATTAATCGATTCTTACATACACGATGCCAATTACTCGCAGTGTTTAGAAGTTCTCGTGCGCACTGCGATTCCTTCAACCAAGCAAAGAAAAGCGCGGCATCGCAACTTATTCACAGAATAAATAATACATACATGTTGGATGAGCGTGAGCAAAGCGTTGGCGACCGAGTCGTTGGCGGCCTCGGGCCGCAAGAAGTGCCGCAGCTCTTCTATCGGCTTGTAGAAGCTCTGTTTCCATAAATGCTGCTCTAGGTTCGTCTGAAAGCTGTAGTCGATGTCCAACGGGATAATTTGACGATACAGTTCCGCCGTCTGATCGCTGAAAAATTCAATAAATATGGCGACATTCAATGAGCACAATCAAAACTTTCTCATTGGGACACATTTTGACCGTTCCGCCAACTCGAGTGTACATGTAGGGGCAATACGAAAATGGAACAAAATTTGGCAGTTCCTCATCGGTGTCCAAAATAAATAATATTGACTGTATAGCGAAAGAGAAAAAACAAACGAAAGAAAATTTATGAAGATAAAGAATAACGACTGACCTGACGTCAATGATTTCGTTGAGGACATCGACGCCGCGGTGCATCGACTGGATGAGCTGTGTCATACGTTCATTGAGCATCTCGATCTGCGGGCCCTGATTCATCGAGATCTCGTACTGAACGCCACCGGCCTTCGCAGCTCCATCCTCACCCCGCTGCTGTTGCTCGACCAACGACTGCTCCTCTTGTTGGCGTTGCGATCTGAAATCCATTTCTATCATCATTTTTCACTGATATTTGACATTAACCTCAAGCTCATGGCAAGCTTGTAAGTTTAAAACTGTAATTCTAATTACGGCCTCCTTTCAGAGTTTTATTCATGCGAAACTGTATTTCGTGAATATATTATCGTTTCGCGTACCCTGAGAACTTCTGAGGGTTTAAAGGGAAGAAAAGTGCAAGTGAAACTGACGATTGTTGAGGGCGATGTGGCTGATGCGGCTGCTCGGCGCGCTGCGCATTCTGCTGGCGTTGAAAGCGGGGCGGTAAGGTGCTGCTTGAATTGGACGAAGACGAAAAACCACGTCGGCCTCGCTCGCCCCTCCCTGCTCCATTCGATCGCGGTGATGATCCCATGAACCCCCTGTATCAGACACATTAGTATAGCACAATACAGTACATTAAAAAGTTAATGGTCGATTTTTTAGCTAGGGTCTCAATTCTCCCGAAGAGAATATTTCAAAATTCAATTGCAATCCCTCTGCTCAGGTAAGTCTGAAAAAAGTGCCTGGTATTCGCGATAACTCGAGAACGAATGGTCCAGCTTGACGGGAGAGATACGAATCGGGGTTGCCAGGTATTCGATGCCTACCTGTTCGGATTTGTCGTCAATTGTGTCGTGCTGGCGCTGGGCGACGGTTCAAAGTTTTTGTGATCCATTCTCGACCCGCGTCCGCCTCCACGGTGCGACTGGTTGGCTGGGCGAGGACCCGTAAAGCCACGCGAGGGGGGAGCGAAGATGGTGTCGTGCGACACGACGAGTAGACCGCCGCGCTGATGATTGGTCGATGCCTGCTGCTCCCGCTGCCGTTTCTCTTCTTCCGCCTGCAAAGTCGACCGTTATAAAAAACTACAGTAATCCTAATCAAAATCGCCGCAAAGATGGCGGCTGGCAGAGATGTGCAAGAGTTTGGGCTTGAGGGGTATTACCGGTCCGGTTGGGACCTCTTGGGGGGTAACTCCCCCCATACCCCATGCATACATCTGACGCTAGACGTCAAGGCTATGCATTGAAGTAGTTTATGTCGGTCAAAAGTGGAAAAGGGACTATTTCTCATCGGTAATCAGAATGAGTTTTTGTGTATGGTCAGACTGATGCTCACAATACAACTGCAAGTTACCTACCCTGCGCTCGAGCTCGTGCTCCACCTCGGAACTCCAGTCGAGATGTCCGACGGGTTCCTTCAGCAGCGACTCGAACGAAGATCCTATGTCATTGAGCTTGATGCGCTCCAATTGGTTCGCCACCACGGGCAACTGGGGGTCGGGCGCTCGTTTCGGCTCTGATCGCTTCGAATCAGCTCTGTTCACGTATTGACGCCAATCCTGAAAGTCAGGACGGTAACGGTCAATCCATGAAAGGCCATGCTCCTTTACGCTTAAATAGAGTTAATGCTAAAATAACCGTGAAAAATATCAACTGACTCTCATAACGAACTCATATAATGCTCATCGAATTCGTACTTCAGGACGATAAAATTAAAAAAATGTTTTGTCCCTAAATTGCGACAACAGTAGACATACAGTAACATAAACAGTAAAACATGCAGTTTCCGTTTCAGATATCGAATACGACTTCAAACCTCGTTATTGCCCGGAATGCCGGTTGACTCTCGACTTTGCTGTCGTGCATACACGCCCTGCACACGAACGTCGTTTGACTGTCCGCGTATCGGTCTACCAAAATCTCGATCATTTCTGCGAAATTCCTGAGCACGTGGATTCTGCAATATATTGCTATTGCATACAAATAATTTAGTACACAAAGCATTTAACACTACGTATCCTTTACCACGTATAACAAATTTACTTTAGCACTTTTTGTATTCAGTAAATTTCAGTCTAAAACTGACAATCAGACATGGGAAGCGGGGGAGGACGGGTCGGCGGAAGGGATCATCCATAATATTTACCATATCGGGCAAAAATGTCGCCGATTTTCAATAAATATCTCGCCAAACCCCTTATGTGCATCTGGATGCGTACCTCCCGGGATGAGTTATTTTGGTATATTAATCTATCGCAGGATTGGTCAAAGTTGATCAAAAATGATCTCATCGATATAAGCAAACTGTCGAAATATACGACTTCAACTGAATTCTAAATCAATGTTTAAGTCTGAATAAAGCTCGCACAGGAGGTAATTGATTTGATGGATGGCTGGTGCGATTGTTGGAGAGGTCGTGATGATATCCACCCGAAGGCGTCGGTCTTGGCGCCGTTGTCCACGAGTTGCCCCTGTTCGAACGATTCTGCCAGTTGCCGCCGATCTCAGGTTGAAAAGCCTGAAGCAACTTTCGATTGCTCATCGACAGAGACAGTCATACTTGACTCGCCTATTCCCAATGAATGACTGCTGAATGTGATTGTTTCAAACTTAGGACAGTAGTAGCGAACTGGCTGTTATATTTACAAAGTCGAGAGGCAGCTGTTGCCCGTACTGGCTCTTCGTATCTCAGTTGTATTTTATAATAAAGAGATTTTATAATAAAGAATAAAGAGAATAAATAGCAGATTTTCGCGCATGGTCGAGATTCAAATAATGTTCGTATAACCTCAAGAACTCTGCACGAAGCGGAACCAGAAAAATATGCTGCGTCCTGTTGCACTGGACCGTCAACTGTACATGTGCTTAAAACCAATGGGATACCTGCGGTTGGTAATCGTCGCTGCGACGTCGACGACCGCCGCGTCTGGGCGAGAAGTTGATATCGTTGACGCTGTTCCGCTTCGATCCCATCCGCCGACCGCCCCGCTGATTCGGTCGGTCGCCCGCTATAGTGTCCGGCGTGCCGCATCGCGATCGATCGTCTGCAATAGCTTCACTACAATCATTGCGACTTGAGAAAAAACTACATCGCAGTGTATAAACGCTCAATTAGAGTAAAATCGAATGATGGTTGGACACTGAGGAAGACCAAAAGTGCCAATAACCGATGCAAGCCTGACTTAACAGTCCATATTTTAAGATGCTCATTAATGTACATTGCCATTGAACCAGCGAATGTTCATGTAACGAAATCCAAATCAGTTGGTTGAAAGATTAGTATAAAGTGGTTCTCATTGACAGCTTCAATAACATGATCAGATGAAAGATTTACATGAGAACAATATGCATAGCTACGAAGGTCATTTCCACGAATCAAAAGTTACGTAGAACTGACTCACCACCATCGTAAAAGCTTTGGCGGTCTTCGGACTGTCGACGAGAGTACGTCCGCTCGACAGGAGGGGGTGGGGGTGCATTGGACGAATATTTTCGACCACCGCCACGGAAGCCTCTGCCTCGGTGGTGACCGGCACCACCACCGCCGCCAGTTTCCGTCAGGTCTGCCTGCGATCCTTTCGGTCGCGTGCTGGTCGACTGGTACGCCTGGCCATAATCGCCTATTTCTGAAAATGAGGCAATGTCCAGTTATGTATCCGATACTCAAATAGTATCCAACAGCTCAAAACGCGAAAATACTTGTTGGAAAATCCGATAGCATACTGTATATTAATTCAGAAATAACACATAGAAGATATAGCGCAATGAAGATATAGCGCAATATCAATGGTTAAAACGACGCACAATACTCGAATCAGAACTCCGAGGGAGGCTGAATCTATACTCTCATCAAAGCACTACTTGCGAAACATTCAAAGCACCACCAATATTTGCATCGCATAACTTTTGATAATTGCCGCAAAAATATCTACCTGGCTCGAAAGTCTGTTTCGGAGGGCGCTGGTCGCTGTTTGGGACAGAAGCAGGAGGGGATTTGGCCAGCAACTCGGCGCCGCCATACTTGCCACCTCGATTTTTGTGCCGATTGCTACCACTTTGTTTGCCACCGCGCCACGCTCCTGCGTTCTCTGCTACGGGCGGTTCGCTGTCTTCTTCGTCTTTCCCACCATTACTTCGACCGCCACGAAATGCGCCCGGCCGGTAAATCTGCTGCTCCGGTCGTTTCCTCTGCTGCTGTTGATTCGCTGCGCCGTCCACGTCAGCCATCTTTGCTGCGTTGTGGTGTACACTTCCTTTCTCACTTCACTTTTCTAAAAACCAATGAAACAACTTCATTATTCAGCAACAAAATAACACAACGATCGGTCCGCCCTAAGTTACAACGGTGCAGCGCGAAGAATGGAAACCGAAAAGAGGAAACTCCTTTCGTAGTTTTTCCAAGAATAAAGAGAGAGTAAAAGAGAGATAGAGAGCAAAAGAATAAGACTTGAAGATATATTTGTGGCTAATAGAGGCATTACTTTGGCCAAAGGCGCATCGTGTGCAAAACAGCACGAATCAGAATCGAAGGGTTAGAAAGAGAGAATCAGAGTCGGAGGATTGAGGAAATCGCGCCCAATCCTCTTTCTTTCGGGACTTGTTGGCATTTGTCCAAGAGTTACCGATCTATCAGACTGTCGTGCTGAGAGTTAATGGGTGATTGATCAGGATCAGCAACGCAGATAATATTGGTATCCGGCACGCACGTATCATTTTATGTTTTCTTCTATTCAACATCCGTCTGGTCTCAGTGGTGTCAGTCTGTGGTGGTTTTTTGTAGGTGACCCTGAGAAACTGAAAAGCTTCGAGTCATTAATAATTTGTCAGAACTTTGCGGAGGTTTCTCGTGTGGTGGTAAAGGGGCGTAATGAGATAAACTCTCGTGTCGCTTTTGTAACGGTCAATCAGGTAGACTGGAATCTTTAAGTTACGTTTAACTTGATTGATGAATACACCAAGTATAAACTAAACGTAGGATGCTGAAGGTGGAAAGCATTAATAATGTGACATTTAACAGGTGATATGCTACTGTTCGCGAGTGTTCGCTGGCTTGTTATTTGATTATTTTAGAGCTCACCTTGATTACTCTCAAATGAAAACAACTTGAACGCTCAAGTTTTTACATTCTCACTCATCTCTATTACGGGGCGTGTTTGATTTCATTTTTCGCTTATATTTGTTGATGTTCAGCTCGTATACTGCTGTGATCACGGGCAACTGGTGGTAGTAATGACGGCTGCTTACGCGTTGCGGCCGAAGCTGGTCGACTTTGACGGGACGTGGCGCAGTCTTGAAGACTCTATCAACCGCATCATCAAACTGCAGAGTATCGACCGACGTGTCTGGGACGACAGTTTCCAGTATGTTCTCTCTTTGTTCTCATTTCAATTGATTTATTCCCTACATATATCTGTGCCTTTTCCATGCAAACTCGTCCCATCTGGTTCCTACTTGTCCAACCCGACCCGTAATGATTCACATCGGCTTCGGTTCGTCCCACCCGTCAGTTCACCCCAACTAATCAAAGGGTTTCTCAGTTTAGTCAAATTCACTTTGTTCTTGGTTCCGCTCGTGAATGGGCCCATATCACCGCAGTTTCCTGTGCAAATAAAAAGCAAATGCGATACAAACTGATAACCAATCGCGCATGTTTCAATTAATCATCAAGAGCCATCGCTGGACGAACGAAATTGTTCAGCATAAGCCTTCCCAGCTCGTTCTCTCTTGTTTATATTGACTAGACAAGTAAACTCTTTTCAGCGATATTTATTCTCTGTGCGTGGCGATTCCCGATCCGCTGAGTGAACGCCTCTACGACAAGACGAAGCAATGTCTTGAGGAGCATGTGCAGAGTCTGTATCAGGTAGAGCTTCGCCGCATGCTCGGGCTCAGGGTAAATGGCTTACAATCGAAAACGATACCATAATACAGTGAAGGCTTCATAAGTGGAACAGATACTCATACATAGACAAGCTCGTAAGTGGGACAGATTTTGGCGATCCATGCAGAGGTTTCAGTCATGAAATGCTCGTAAGTGGGACAACAGTTTACTATCCCATAGGTGTCTGATTTATGAATGCTTCACTGTATATAAAAGCGTAAGTCCAAACGAAATTAATCGGAGCAACGTGACCGAATGATGTTCATTCTTTGAAACGTAAACTGCGTAATAACGCAAATATAAATTTCTCAAATTTTATATTTCTGTTTTGCAGACTGTTCGGGCGTCTCATGAAGTGGACTTGTTGTCCGGCTACTATAAGCATTGGCAGGTTTATCACAAGGGCGCTACTGTCATCCATAATTTGTTCGGGTGAGTCGACTGTCGCTTAAGTTAAAAAAGAAAGTGCTTATTCTGTTTATAGGCCAGCTATCAAAGTAATTTGCTTCTCTTCAGCGTGATAACCAAGGTTTTCACTATAGCCAAATTCATTTTAGGTATCTAAACAAGCAGTTCATCAAGTCGAGACGACAGGCGGATAGCGACCTTCAGTACGGTCCATTGGCGTTGTCAGCTGATCCCGACTGTCAGATGATGGAGATTGGAGAGGTATTTTGTCTTTGTCTCAAAGGGCTGGCTGCATAACATTTTATGGCTTCGCCTAATATTTTGATAGTTCGGCTGGGAGGGGTTAAAACGATTACGCGTGGCTTCTGTATGTGAACTGGTTCTTTGAGCTGAATGAATAAATGATGACAGGGTGGAACAGTTAGATAGTGCACATCGCTTCTCTGCATGGTACAGTATGCTCTTTTAGATTGAAGCTATGTCGAAAGCGACGCTATGTCCAGTATTATCCTGTTTTTATGATAATCCTCTAAGGACTAGTCTGGCAATAAAACTGAATCGCTAGCCAACTTGTTAGCCAAATTCGGAAAAATGGTTCAACAACCTCGTTTGTGCTGTTCCAGCTGGCCTTGTCGATCTGGCGTCGACTGATGGTGGCACCGTTAGAGACAGAGTTGGTGCGTCAGTTGCTGCTCGCCATCACCGCCGACCGCAACGGCGACTCGACGGCCAACGTCGACGTCGTCAAGGGTGTCATAATGTCGTTCGTCCAGGTCGAAGAGTTCTCTAATAGACAATCCGAGGGCGAGCAGCTCAATGCAAGTTTCTTTTTTCGAACTTTGCAAGTTGCTTTATTCGACCTGCTTTTCTTGTATCAAAATATTACCCTAAGTAGCTGTTATTTAAATAGTGCAGTATTATTAATAGTTGCAATCCTGTGCAATGTACAAAATTTCTTCGCGTCCTATCTAGTTCAAATAGGACCTGACTTTTGGCCTATATTGTATTTCTGGCTGCCATCACTGAATATTGAACAATTTCTTTTGCACTTATTAATTATAACTGAAAATGTTATTCTTATAAATGATACTATGGTCAAAGTGGTGAATAAGTAGTAAGTATTTAAAGTGAGGAGTGAGTGTTCGACGGTTGTGCTCAAGCTTACTGATGAAATTTAGCTGTACAAAGAAGTGTTCGAAGAGAAATTTCTGACGGCGACCTCCGATCACTACCAGGCCGAAGCCAGTCGACTTTTAGCCGAGTGCACTGTCTCACAGTACATGGAAAAGGTCAGGTTTTTCTTTTACTGTTTTCTAATGCTTTTGGCCCTTCGTGCGATTTTTCGTTACACTTATACAATCGACAAATTTATGACAGTATGAGCTGATGGTGTAAGACTTTTAGGTGATCCAACGAATCGATGATGAAAATGTGCGCTCGAGAAAATTTTTGCATTCGAGCAGTTTCGAAAAAGTTACCAAGATGTGCCAGGAAGTGATGGTCTCCGCTCACAAGGACCGCCTGTACGCTGTGTGTCGCGATATGGTCCACAATGAGGACAAAATCGGTCGGTTTTAATCATCGTTTGAAATGAATTTGCTACATTCCCATATTCTGGCGGAAAATACTATCACTTTTCTTCAGCTTGACATCTTAGAATATATCTTTGCACATGCTACTGATTTGACTCGTTTTTTTCGATTACCTATTGATCATTTGATTCGTGTGGTGCTCTTTGCAGATCTGAAGAATATGTACACTCTACTGAAGCCGATTGCCCAAGGACCAACGGTGCTGATCAAAGAATTCGAGCTACACGTGAAGAAGTCAGGACTAGACGGAGTACAGAATCTTAAGGGCGACAACGTCCCCCAACAGTTCGTTGAGAACGTACTCGCCGTCTACCACAAGTTCAACGCACTTGTCGCCGAAGTCTTCTCCGACGACGGCGATTTCGTTGGCGCGCTCGACAAGGTTCGCTTTTATTCGTGGGTTCAGCAATCATTCCTAATTGTCAGTGGCCATTCCATGATATATGTATATTCGGTGTTTGTCCCCGTTGCGTATTGCTCCCATTCCGAGTTTCCTTTGAACTTAACAATCGTAAGTTCATTAAAGAAGGTATTAATCTTATTCCTGTTATTCTTGCAGGCACTGCAATCAGCCGTCAATTTCAAAGAAGAATCAAGATCTTGTCCGAAAGCGTCAGAATGGGTAGGTTTTGGTTTAAAATCAGCGATTGACTCGGGTCGACCCGACGAATAGCGGTTGGGCTCCGATCGATCAATCTTACCTTGGGTAACTGGGTCGTAGCCAACCCGGGATCGGGTCGGTCAACCAAATTGAGGTTCGAATCGGGGTAATCCGAGCACGTGACTGTTTCAGATTGCTTCTCTCGTTCGATCTTAATTATTCGATATCGTTTAGCTTGCGCGATACACCGATACTCTTCTGCGCAAATCGGCCAAAGGGCTGAGCGAACGCGAGGTGGACGACAAACTCAGTACCGCCATCGTCATATTCCGTTACATCGAAGACAAGGACATCTTCCAGAAGGTTTCTATTACATCATCATAATTGCGCAGATTTGAATAAATTTGGACGATCATTTTGCTGTTGACTTACGGAATTTGCCATGATGCTACACTTTCGATATCTTTCATTTGGTAGTCGTTCACGTTTTAAACTTTTTTGTTGTTCATCACTGACTCAATATTGTACTCTCTGCTGTTTGTTGCGTTTGTGTCGATGCGGTAACATTCGCTGAAATGACGATGAGCTTTCAGTTTTACTCGCGGATGTTGGCAACTCGGCTGATACACAGCGCTTCCGTTTCGATGGACGCCGAGGAAGCGATGATCACTAAACTCAAAGTATGGCGCAAATCGCTCTCATGTTTAATTATTAAAAACTTGGCTGCTCTGGAACCGCCTAATTGTATCGCTTTTTTAATGTCATTTCTTGTTTATCTGGGTGGTAGGACTGGGTGAGTACTTGCGTCACTTCGATTTGCAGCAAGCCTGCGGCTACGAGTTCACGAGCAAGTTGTCACGGATGTTCACCGACGTGGGGCTGAGCAAGGAGCTGACGGACAAGTTCCTCGACCACGTGCGCGCCAACAACGAGACACTCGACGTCCAAATGCAGATCCTGGTGCTTCAAGCCGGAGCGTGGCCGTTGTCCACAAATCTTCAGGCGGGTCAGACCGGCCTCGCCGTCCCTCTGCAGCTGCAACCGTCCATCCGTCTCTTCGAACAGTTCTACACTTCGTCCTACAATGGACGCAAGCTAACTTGGCTCTTCAATCTCGCTAATGGTATGTATGGTGTGTTTCAACATTTTAATGCATATATCCGGATAGGAGAGGGCAGAACGGAACTGTTCGATAGGTGTCAATAAAGCCGCGGGCAGAGCGATCAATCAAAAAAGTGCGCTAATACCGCCACCCGTGTACAGCGATAGCAACAGCCGAAATATTCTAGCGAGCGAGGGTGATCTGAGTTCCTTTCGCTACTTTTTCGCATGGCGCTGGAGCAACGTTCCTCGGTCCCGTCGAAACAGTGAACTGATTTTGATTGCGCCGCACAGGCTACTTGGGTGAGTTTCGACAAGTGCATTTTTCCTCACAGTTGGCCTATTTTGCCGAAGCCGCCGAGAGGTGTTCAACCATTTAGTGTACCGTCTGTACCAGCTTAAGTCGCAAACGTCTTGTAAGCGAACCTAAGCCAATAATATCCAATATGATTGTCAGTTGCAACCGAAGCGAATTTTCTTTGTACGATGGTTACCCAAACCGAAGCCGTAGTTAATTGTTTTACTGGTCGAATGCTCTTAGTTATCACTTCGAAATAGTTGGATTCGAGGTTGTGACTGACCATGATGATGTACCGAGTAATATTTGAATCTATACCGCCGTACCTTGTTTTCAATTATACACTGCTTGCTTATATTTAGCTGAGGTTCGCCTGAATTACCTGGATAAGTCATACCAGGTGACGATGTCGGTGCAGCAGTTGGCGGTCCTGCTCTGCTTCGCCACGCAGAACTCGGCAACAATTGCCGACTTGGAGACCGAGACGCAGTTGTCGGGCGATACTCTGCTCAAGGTTCTTCGCACCGTTGTCGACGCGGGCATCCTTGTCTGCCCTGACCTCAAGGTACACGATTTTCAGTCAATCTGTCTGCTGATCATACCGAATGACCCTTCGAAATTTTCCGTTTCATCAGCATTACTTTCTTTACGAATTATATCACTCTGTGCGCAGAGCATTGCACATTTCTATAGATCCAACGAAACTAATCAAATTCTTCGAGCCGTCCTGATTGTCTGCGTCAAAAGCGAAGCAGTCAAATATCAAACCCGAAATTCAGCGATAAGTGTCATTTATTCTGTGTTTTTGCCTGAAGACGCGAGCGGTCGCTCGTGAAACATCGCAATAAATTTACTCGTTGTGCTACTGTTTTTACGTGCTTTTCAATTTTTGTCTTCTCTGCTTGTCGTACCTGGACTGTTGATGACTGTGAGTGAGTTTGCAGCAGGATTCGTCGGCCGATCCTTCGGTGGAGGTGCGGCTGAACGAGACCTTCGTCTCCAAGCGACTGCGCTTCAAAATCACGGCGCCGGTGATGCAGAAGCAGGTGGAGAAGGAGACCGAGCAGGTCAACGCCACCGTCCACCAGGACCGCAAGTACTACATGGAGTGCACCATCGTGCGCATAATGAAGACTCGAAAAGTGCTCAAACACAACGCTCTCGTCAGCGAGGTCCGTTCTGCTTATTATTTTTGGAATGAGATATACGCACTTTGCCTGTATATCAAAACTCAACACTGCTTTAGTTCTTTTATACTATTGAGTGTTAGAATTGACTGCTTCTATTTCGCTGACTGTTTCAACTTTTCGCTATTGACTATTGCACTGAATCAAGCTTTGACATGCTTCAGTCACTAGGTGTTTTACGATTACAACAATGAATTGCAAAACTGCTTATCTGACTATTGCGATTGTGTTTTGATTACTGTTTGGACTTGTCCCAGATTATAAATGCTGACTGATTGCGTTGTCATTTAGGTTGTGGATCAGACCAAGTCGCGTTTCACGCCCGACATCAACTTCATCAAGAAGAACATCGAGGCGCTCATTGAGAAACAGTACATTCAGCGCACCGACCAGAACGACGAGTATCAGTATCTCGCCTAAAAGAACAAATTTGTACAGATTTTAGTGTAGAAATCCTCTTGCTTTTTACCTTCCGAATTCTTCTTTAGAACGTGGCAGTATAATACTCCATTCCAAAGTAACTCTCAAAATTCGCCCAATACGCGAAACTTTTATTATGAAAACTATTTTGCAAACAAACTGCTTTTCGATATAAGGTTTGAGACATGACAACTTTTGGTTTGAACTTTACATTAATGGTTCCAATCGTTTGAGTAAAAGTGCCCAATGCCACACTATTAAGAAAAATACGGAACATGCTTCATTCGAACTCGATGTCTTCTTGGTGTTCATCTTCGGCAATAATGCTTTTCTTTGTTTATAACTGATATGACATGGCAATTGTATTTCCTTGGAGTGAAATATTTGTTGACGGTGTCTGTTCAACTCACCTGGATTGCTGCCTGCAATGTTTTTTACAACATTAAATACTTCTATTGTGTGCTGTGAAGGTTACCCAACGGCCCGATGATGGATAGAGCGTCATTTAGCAAACAAGTGCGTTTGCATGTACGAGCTCATCGGCGAGGACTCATTGTTGTTCAATAATTGGTATACTACAGCACGCGCTTGTGTTCACAAGCCTCATACTAAATGCACTCGCTCGAAATAAACGAAGCGCGACAACCGAATGGCTATTTCAATATCATTGCTTGTGGCCAAACAATTGCAGTATTATATACCGGTACCGGTTGTAAACGTTTCAAATTAGCGCAGTCAATTTTCAATTAATGATCATATAAGTAAATACATTACTGTAAGCAGCATTGCGCTCTTGACAAAATATCTATCCATCGATGCTAACGAATTTCCTACTGGTGGATTCATTGCCAACCCCGAGTACCACTCAAATAAATAAGCAAAGACATCGTCGAAGAACAGAAACAATGATGATCATTGTCAAAAGACATGCTATGCTAATGCAAACAATCACATCGATGCAATGATATTGAAAAAAATTTAGCTTCTGTGTCGCTCTCAGGTGGAAGTGTGGAGTTTTAATGGACAAATGCAGTTGGTGATTCAGAACACTAAGTGGATCGACAATCTTGTCATTCAGCATATTAGCTAGTCGTTTGGCGTTTGTAAAGTACCTGAAAAGAAACAAAAATTGTGAGACTCACGCAGAATATTATTAAATTGAGTCGCTTGGAGTAACGGAAGATGCCAACCTCTGTTTCACTTATTATGCTTTCTTTCTTGCTCATCAGATCAGTAAATAAACCTTTGAGCCTTTGCCTTAGCAAAAGCGAAAAAAATTGAATTCGCTAATTTCATAGGCATTCTAACAATGCAAAATTTGAGCCTCAATAGAGTATTTTTACCTTTCATCCTGAAGGAGTGCCCTCATCTCGGCGGCTACACTGTCGCCCGTGATGTCTAATTTGTTCACCGTTCTTCCAATTCCGAAACGAACAGCCCGTTTAGTGTTAATGTATTGGTCAGCGAACAGCGGCATAAGTAGCACGGGAATACCAGCCTTGGCCGTTTCGAGCAGACTGTTGTAGCCGCCGTGGGCAATCAATAGTTTCATCTTTGGGTGCGCTAAATTGTCGTCATTTATTTATCTAATGAAATTTCGTTTATTTTATTTTCTCCTGTGCATGACATTCATGACCGCGACTAGTCTTGTGACTAACCATGTGTACGCATGCTCCCATGCCTACCTCTGATTTTAAGATATCATGACTGATGTCCAATACGCTGATTCATTTAGTGGCACTTACCAAGTAGATCTTTCTGAGGCAACCATTTGAGCACATGAATGTGCTTGTACTTCTTCACTGATGGCAGATCCATTTCCAAGCGCCATAGGATAGTGTATTCTGGAAATTGAGCAAATGCTTCCAAAAATCCGTTCTGAAGTATTATATTGAGAGCGTCAATATTCCAGCAGAAAAAAATTCCATACCGTCATTCTTTCGGGCATATTCGAAGTGTTCGATACTGTGCCAAGGGAGAAGATGATTACGCCCTTATCGGATTCGTCCATCAGCGTTTGAAATTCGCCACTCAGCAACGAATCTTTCTTCGTCGTCGTTATTTCCCCCATAAATGAGATTCCATTGGGCAGTGGTCTAGGGAAATCCAAATATCGTTCGCCGTTGATCAGCAGTACTGGGACTCTGCGAGTTAGCGACCACAAATCCTTGTCCTGTTCCAGTGAATATGCTAAAATATAATACAGAAACTTAGCGATCGGTCTCTACTTCTACGTCGGTGACTCTTTGCGGCACATGGCGGAAATTTCGACTCTTAATGCAGGGTGGTATGGGGTACATACGTATTCATAGGTGACGAAGGTACTCCAGTACGTAAGTAAAGTATTTCTAACATATCCCTTGTACCCACCCAGAAAAGGCTGCACCACCCACAAAGGGTTATCTCCCTGGGAAGTGCAGTAGGCGACAGGCAACCCGTGCCCTTCTCTCAAAACACCCACAGTATTTTTCTTACATTTGTACATTTCATTTTCTTCGTGGAGCAAGTTTTGCGGCAAATTGACGAAGTCGAGCGTTGAAAAGTGCCACAGTAAGTTGACTGCTCGTTCAATAAAATTCATGCTTTCGCCAAAAGAAGACAGTGGATGAGGAACAAAACTTGGATAGGTTCTCAGACCCATCTGTATTGCGTTGTAATCGTATAGTGATGTCCCGTGAGTCACCCAGACGATCTGAAGCAAGTAGTTATCACCTCATCCAGGCGCGTGCTAATTGAGACCAATCGAAACCATGACCCCCAGTGCCGAATAAAAGCTTGTGGGAAAGGGGACGCCGAAGGTGTGTTTTCTTAGTGAAAGGAATCTTCTTCGAATACAAGCCCATGGGCTTTTATATGAAAAAATAATTCTCAAAATTAGTTATTCCCGAAAATACATTCCCCCGATGTAAGCCCAGGGCTTCTATACGGGGAACTTAGGTACATTGTCAGTTGTTACCAATATGACTCCGATAGTGTCCCAGAAACTATTTGACGATTGAAATGTTCGCAACATAAAAAAAGACACGAAGTACTTTTTTGATCTCCAATTGATTGGCCAGCGCGACTGGACAAAGATCGTGAAAGTGCGCCACCATGACGTCGAAGCTCGCCATTCGATACTTTATCATGACATCTTCTCCAACAGAGAGCATTTGTTCGCAGGCTTCAATGCGCATTCCTTTAAATTCTTGGCCCGTCCACCACAGATCCCAGGCGGTGCCTTCATTGAACATCATTGTTTGGAAGACCTGATACGAAGCAGCACTTTATAAATGACAGACAGGGTTTAGGAGTCATAAACAGAGGGCGAAACACATCAAGGTTTAATACGTCAGAGTAGTTTGGGGTAAGGGACCCAGGTCTAGGGGTGTACATAAACCTAGAGGTTTATTGCGGCATTTTGTCGTTGAATTTCATTTTTCATAGTTTCCTTGGTCCATTTTTAAATTTTTTAAATCGACACCTTTTAACCATAAAAAGTGTACGATAATTCACGATAAAGTGTACGATAAAGTGTATGTAGATTATAGTCCAAACACCTTGAGTCCTTCGGTTTTCAGACTGTCGCTGAAATGGATGTCTACTCGAAGTTCGTCGACACCGATCGGGGGCTTCGAGATGCCCGACAGCACCATTGACATCTCCATCTGTGTCCACAAGCTGACATCGTGGCCCAAATTCTTCAACGTTTGAGCCAGACGATAATTGAACAGTATATGACTGTTGGTGAACCCGGGAACCACTTGGAGAATCCGCAATGTTCCTTCTGAAAAACACACGAAATTATGATGCTTTTTACTATGGAGCAAAGTGAGTTGCTTGTTTCTACAAGGTAGTCATTGTCGCTCCTATTGTGTTTTGACGCAAGATAACGATAATGACAACAATGATGTCATTCTGATTTCTCATCCTGCTCCTTCCGCAAGTCTTTTTGGTTGAATGCAAAGGCGCATTTTGCTTAATTGAAAAAGCAAACGAAGCGTGATACTTTTTCCATTGAAAAGTGCCAACAAGATTTAGTTTTACATGCAGCTTCGCACTGGTAATGAGAACAAAAATCACAGAAATGTTAAAACACGGAGCACTACACAGCGCTGGTTTGCTGGAAGCGAAACGAGCCATTTCCAAGGGACTGAGCTTTTCAATTAAGTGGAAACTCACCTTTGCATGCTACCAAGAAGACTTGCGCAAAAAGAAGGATGAAAAATCGGAATGGCGTCACTGTCATCATTTTGCGAACAAAGGTCATGTGGTTTATGGTCTATAGAGAGAATAGAATGGGTGGGCCAGCGACCCTGTAGGCGGCGTGCAAAAAGAGCATCGGAGCAGCAACCCGGCAGAAACCGGTGTTATCTCGGTGACATATCATGCGCAAACCAGACGCTCTAGTACAATTAATGTTGATCGGCGCAGGTTTCCTCAAAGCGATCCGCAGTTGACTCTGAGTCAGTCGCTCAGAGCACCTTCGCGGCACTGTGAGTCAATCTTCATTGTTTTATCATTTGATTGATCTTTTGTCTTTTGTGGAGATTCGCCAAAAGCGTTGCCGTCGACTATAATTGTCAGTGGTGTGCATCATACCCGACTGGTCGGCCGTTAGAAAGCTCAAGGTCAGTCGTCTTATAATATCCGCCGACTGGAGCATTACGGCGCCTCATTTCTTGTAGCAGGCGTCCCAAAGGCGCCAATAAGCAATTTTTTCATGACTTCTTTCTATTGCCAAAACACTCTACTTTCCATGGGCACGAGATAGTAAGTGGGGAGGTTTTTCTTTATTGCTGTGCGCTATCGACCTCTTTTCATTAATGACCGAAACGAGCAAAATAATCTAACTTGGATAAGTTCGCAAGCATATTAATATTGCATTGTCTCTTTTGGGGACAACTTAGTTATTTTACGTTTTGACATTTGTTGACGTTGGTCTTGAGCGAGAAATCATTGTCAATTAATTGCATTTAAAGCTGGAATCTCGGATTCGTCATCAAAAGTGTTTATCAATATCGACGTGCGACTATTTGATCTTCTTATTCGCCATGCGCATCAAAAAAATCTTCAACGAATCAGAGGAAATTGTCGTTTCGAAGAAGGAGGTAGAGTTCGTTTTCGATTGTCTTCAACTTAATTAACTATACATTTTGGTCTAAAGATGATCTGTTTCGGTTGTTTTGATTGTCGACAGTCAGCAAACAGCTACTTTCTCTTAGTCATAGTTTTTGCTTAATTAAGCTGCGACAGTTCGTATTGAACTGCATGAATGCAGTGGGCAGTCCGATGGATCACTCGAACCAGCTCGCGGACATTCTCATTACTTCCGACTACCGCGGTCACTACAGTCACGGACTGAATCGACTCGGTGTCTACGTCACAGATGTGGAAACGAAGGCATGCTCGGTAGAAGGTACGCCGGAGATAATAAAGGTTGGCACCTATTCATCTCAGTGTCAACTTAACAACCGAACATTGAATACATTTTTGACTTTATTAAACTGTAGTGGTACTGCTTACGGCGTTGAGTTTTCGATATGGTTGAATTCCATATCGCCTTAGCTGTTATTTTGGTTTCGTCATACTCAAGCCCGTGCCATGAGTTTTTGGCGCCCTAGGCCTAACTTAGCGCCTTTTCGTCATAGAGCCCTTTTACCACGTTGGCGCCCTTTTTCTACGAGCTTTTGCTCGGCACCCGGGACGATGTCCCCGTTGGATCGAACGTTGGCGCGTGTCTGGTCAGACAAACGACGTTTGCAATAGCTTAACGGAAATTTACGCAACAGATTACATCTTAAGAGCATATGTTTATCAAGAAAGTTTAAATTTAGGAGAAGGGCTCGACGGCTTGGGTTGACGGCAGTAATCTGCTCGGGCCAGTCGTCGGCAACTTCTGCATGGACCTGGCCATCAAGAAAGCGCGCGAGTTTGGTATCGGCTGGGTGGTCGCCAAAGGGTCAAATCATTTCGGAATCGCCGGCTGGTATGCCATGCGCGCTCTGAACCAAGGACTCGTCGTAAGTTGATGCACTTTTGCCTATTCAAAAAAGATAGCACAGCTGGAGCGCGTACTTTTATCCAGAAGGAAGCAGCATTCTTTGAAAAAAGCTCCTGGAAAAAAATTCCGTGCCCCGTTCAGTGGACCTAATGAGCACCGTACTGTCTGTGTCCGAATAAGGCCTTTCATATATCTGTAGTGCAAATTGAGCATACATTACAAACTGTATGATCAATATTTCGCTTTCTAACCACCGCACAACGAAAAAAGAAAAGTACAGTGTGCAAACTGAAATTTATCCCAATTTAATATTATTTCTGCTGACGACGGTTTATAAATGAATGTTTGATCAGGCCAAAACATTTAGGGTATGGCTTTTACAAACACATCTCCATGTGTTTTTCCGACTCGATCCAGCGAGAAAAGCTTGGGATCAAATCCAATTTGCATGGCGGCACCTGGAAAGCATGGCGATTCTTTCTTCCTCGATATGGCCTCCACCACCGTCGCATTTGGCAAGGTTCGCTGCAAAACTTGTAACAATGCATGTTACCACTCGGTTCATTCTGATCGCGATAGTTCACGTGATCGTGCACGTGAAAGAGTTCGTTCTCTAAATGACATTTCGACTTGGCCAGTTGGGCTTTTTTAATCGTTTTTAGGCATTTAAGAAAAGAAACCGGAAAATGGATAAAGATTTAAGATAACCATTTATCAATCAATTGCATTTGAGAAGCATTTCGCATTCGCGTGAATTTGCTTTGCAACAGCATTAAAAAACTTTTGAAGGTTCCATTTTGCTTCTTTTCTGTGAGGTTTAATTTTTTAGATTGAAGTGGTCGAAAAACGCGGAGCCACGAAAATTCCGGCTGGTTGGGGTGCCGACGCGGACGGCCGCGAAACCCGAGATCCGAAAGTCGTCCTCAATGGTGGAGGGCTGCTGCCATTGGGAGGTCAAGAAGCATCAGGTCCCCACATTATACCAACACCTTTTGTGCAATTTTAATTACTTTTGCGCAACAATTGGCTCACAATGAATGTAAGATTCTCATCAAATATGACAATAGCTAATTGCACTATGCAATAATTAATAGCAAAATGTTTGTGATAATAGCAAGCTATGATATGCGTAGCATTCTCATTGCAAACAACTCTTGCAGGCGGTTACAAGGGCTATGGCCTGTGCATGATGGTCGAAGTTCTCTGCGGAATTATGGGTGGTTCTGCATACGGCGCCAATATTCGGCAGTGGAAGACAACGGAAACATCCGCTGATTTGGTACATCTATCAGATAGTTGATAACTTGAAAACTGTGAAACAGGGTGGCGAGGCGCGATTTTACCAATTTCAAATCTAGTAATGGTAACGGGCAACGTGCTTTCTGTTAGTCGAGGCAACCAATATTGGACTGGAACTGAAATCGATTTGTGAGAGAATCATAAGTTGCAACGGTTTTGAATGAAAGGAGAATCCGCTAACTATTTCTTCCGCAGATGCGTTGATATTTGCTGTTGCGTACATCGCTGTGCTTTAGGGCCAGTGTTTTATTGCAATTGATCCTGATTGCTTCGCTCTCGGGTTCAACGACCGTCTGCAGGATTTTCTGGACAGCACACGTAACTTGAAACCGGTATGTTTTTTCAAGATCAGAAAATATTATTGTCGAGCGTAGACGAAACGAGCCCACCATCTGTACTTCGTACTTAACAGAAGTGGGCACGATGTATTGGCCAGGATAGAACGGGACCCGACATAGGGAGGGGATCATAACCCGTGAAAAAATTTCGCACATTTCGCTTGCTTGTTGTTGATTTGTTCGAATTTTCCGTGGGCCAAAATTTAGCTCACAAAATCGAACCGCTCGTAAAAGACGTCTTCGAGAAATTGTACAGACATTGCTGCATATTTCATTGCAGCTGGACGAAGACGAATCGGTGTTGGTGGCGGGCGATCCGGAACGCGCTCACATGGCTATGTGTGACGATTTGGACGGAATCGTTTACAAGAAAACACAACTTGTTCACTTGGTAAGCCAATCACACGAACGAATCAAACGGTCCGCTAATGCCTTTATGCGTCGCATACTAATGCACTCTGTAAGTGTCTTACCCTCTTCTATTCTTCACTCATCAACTTTGTGAAATTTCGATACTCAGTTGGCGTCGAAGGGGTACAATACTATGCAGGAGGTAGTATCCCCTGCACCTCTCTATGCCCAGGTCTGCGTCAGGGGCATACCACTTAGCCGAGCCCACAGCTTGCGTAAATCTGCCACGAAGATGCTATTTCAAAGCCAAAATCGATTTCAGAGTGAACTCGCATCTCGTTTGGACGTGGCGATGTTCAAGGCAAAGACACTAAGTGTCCGCGATTGTGCAAATGATAATGCCATTGAAATACATTAACAAAGATTATGTCCATTGTCTCGTCAGCAGGTCGACCATTCATGTTTTGTTTGCAAGCATCATTTTAGATATTTTCAGTAATATGTGCTTCCCAAAATTTAAGTACTGAACATTTGCCTTTGCTGAATATTTTTCGTAAAACGCTATTTGTTGAGCAACACTGAAAATTAAAGGATAACTGCTGGTGCTATCATCATTCTACTGTAATGATGCAAAGAGATCAAGGCACCACATGGGTTGAGCTCTGAGGAGCATCAGCAGTACATGTACTTTATTTGCCTTCATATGAATCCACCATAAGGGGAAGTGACCCCTTTTGGGGAGCTACCCGACTTCCAACCGTCCAGTTCCGGCATGAAAACAAAAAATTGGGTATTTTTCAAAAATTTGTGAGCGTTCTTTCGACCAACCCATGTTTTGTCGTCACGGAGGTGCGGTCTCTGACGGGAAACGGACAACTCGCGACACGACAACTCGCGACATGGTATTTTTCCGACAATTCGCGACACGACAATTCGCGACACGACAACTCGCGACATGATATTTTTCCGACAATTCGCGACGCGACAGCTCGCGACACGGCTTCCAACCGACAACTCGCGACGCGACAACTCGCGACACGACAATTCGCGACATAAAAATTTGCGACAACTCGCGACATAC